>RJWJ010000388.1:0-80788 GCA_004363605.1 Indri indri | reverse complement strand
TGCCACGGCACTCACCCCAGGCAAGAGAGTGAGACTCTGTCTCAAAAAAAAAAAAAAACAAAAAACAAAAAAATACAACTGAGCAGTCTCAATACTGTCTGCTGATTCAGCTCTCTGCTGATATATATTCTGATTTGTTTTTTCCTGAGAGCAGTAAGTATAGGCCTTGGGGTTGAAGAAAATAAATCTTTTCATTATAAAAGTAGCATTACCACAACATGAAATTGCAAAAACAGAAATGAAGAAAAAAAAAAATCACCCTGACTTGAACCATATTAATACCTCTGCTGCTATTTTACTGTATTTCCTTCTAAGCTTTTTTCTTCTGTGTGTGAATGTGAGTGTGCATGTGCACACACATGCATGGGTGACTTTTTATGGAGATTTTTGAGAACATAGTTGTAGGCTGAGTATGTAAGTGACATCTTGATTTTGTTTATTGCTCACTGTTTTATGAAAAGCATTATTCTGGTGGTTTTTAAGCTGATTAATGAATGGCTCTTTGCACATCTCTGGGTCTGCCCGGAGTGTAGCGAGCTCTGATGAGTTGAGTGTGGAGCCCTGTGCAGTGCCCTTAACGGAGCTCTTGCCTTCCAGCCGGGTGGGCTTGGACTGGGCGTGCTCCATGGCAGAGATCCTGCGGTCACTCAACAGTGCCCCACTGTGGCGTGATGTCATTGCCACCTTCACAGACCACTGTATCAAGCAGCTGCCTTTCCAGCTGAAGCACACCAACATCTTCACCCTGCTCGTGCTGGTCGGCTTCCCCCAGGTACCGCACTCAGAAGGCCTGGCCACCCCTTCCCATCTTCAGCGTGCGCATCAAAGTCCCTCTGAAATATCTGTATATATATCTCTCTTGGATGTTTTTTTCCTTGGGTTGTGTAACTTGATTTCACAGTATTGGTATATTTTCAAGATTTTGGGATGGTTTGCTCAACTTGCATTTTTAACAGTTTAGCCATTTGATTCATTTCATTAGTCAATAGTTGGTTTTGAATAATATATAACTAATATATTAAATTACAAAGAACTTCGAAGAACAGTTGTCTTTCAGTTTGACATTCATCTTGATCTTCTTTCTAATCTTCATGTCTCTCAACTGATTGGGACAAAGGGGCCTGTAAAAACATGGCTTCATCCAGCAAGGACTTAAACCAATTCTGTGCCAGGCCCGTGCAGGCCCTTTGGACCTAGAGATGAGAAGAACCCTTTCCTTTAGTGCTGGCTGAAGTCGGGGCACAAGCAAAAAGGGCTGGGTTTGTACTCTGTTAAGTGCTCTTTCCCGTCTCAACGTGCTATTGAGTTGCCTTCTCTGTCTCTATCGTGTCCCAGGTCCTGTGTGTGGGAACCCGCTGTGTTTATATGGATAATGCCAATGAGCCCCATAATGTGATCATCTTGAAGCACTTTACTGAGAAGAACAGGGCTGTGATCGTTGATGTGAAAACTCGGAAAAGGAAAACAGGTCCCAAGCATAATGATTTTTTCTAAGAATGAAAGAAAATTGTCTAATCCCTATGTACGCTAAAATCAATCAAGATACCTTGGTTCTTGCCCTGCATGTGATTTTTAAAAACACAAACTTCTTTTTCCTCATCTCTGCAGTGATATGGTTGACTGAAATGGGATAATTTCGAAGGCCCGTTTCCATGCTGTTGTTTTGTGTATATGGCTCTGTGTTTTTTGGTTAGCCAGATACTTATTTTCTGAACATTTATTTCTCCATTTGCTGGTGTCATTTGTTTTCTAATGGGTAATTTAAACATTATAAAGTCAGGTGGCAACATGGAGTCATGTGACTACACTTAAAATAGTTGTATTGGCATTCATGTAACTTTCCATTTTGTTTCATCAATAGAACACTGAAAGTATCACATCTTAAGTGCCCTTTTGACTTAATTTGCCAAACCCTGAACAATCTGGAGTATCTAACCATTATCTAACCCAGTTCTGCTCCTGAAGCAATCTGCTGTCTCACTCAGCTTCGGCATTAGGCAGTGTCTGTGCTGTTTTTGTGTATGGTATAAGGTAAATGTGTAGGTTCCTTCCTTTTTTTTGCACATGAACATCCAGTTGTTCCAAGACCATTTGTTGAACAGACCATCCTTTCCCCACTGAATTATCTTGGCACCTTTATTGAAATTTTTTTTTTTTTTTTTTTTGAGACAGAGTCTCATTCCGTTGCCTGGGCTAGAGTGCCGTGGCATCAGCCTAGCTCACAGCAACCTCAAACTCCCAGGCTCAAGCCATCCTTCTGCCTCAGCCTCCCGAGTAGCTGGGACTACAGGTGCACACCACTGTGCCCAGCTAATTTTTCTATTTTTGGTAAAGACGGGGTCTCGTTCTTGCTCAGGCTGGTCTCAAACTCCTGAGCTCAAGCAGTACTCCTGCCTCAGCCTCCCAGAGTGCTAGGATTACAGGCGTGAACCACCACACCCGGCCCTTTGTTGAAAATTAATTGACATGTATGTGTGAGTCTATTTATAGATTCTATTATGTTTCGTTAATCTATATATCTGTCCTTACATTAATACTACACTGTTTTGACTATTGCAGATTTATACTAAATCTTAAAATAAGACCCTCCAGCTTTGTTCTTTTTCAGAATTGTTTCGGCTTTTCTAGCTCCTTTGACTTTCTGATAAATTTTAGAATCAGCTTATTAGTTTCTATAAAAGAGTCAGCTGGGATTGCGATTGGCATTGCATCAAATCTATAGATTCATTTGGGGAGAACTGACATCTTAACAAATACAGATGCTCCTTAACTTATAATGGGGTTACATCCTGATAAACTAAACCCATTGTAAAGTCAGAAATCATTAAGTTGAACCATCGTTAAATTGAGGACTGTCTGTATTGAGTCTTTTGATCCATGAACATGGTACATACATCTCTCCATTTATTTAGGGAATAAATTTAGGTTTCATAAAATTTGAATCTTTAATTTCTTTCAGCCTGGCATGGGGTATTAACTGCCTTCTCTCATTCCTAGACAGTCTTGCCAAAGATTTACCAATTTACTTAATCTTTTCAACGGACCAGCTTTGGTTTCATTGATTTTTCTTTATTATTTCTGTTTTCTATTTTATTGATTTGTACCCTGATTATTATTAATTTTCTTATTTTTTCTTGCTTTGGGTTTAATTTGCTTTTCTGGTTTATTAAAAGTAGAAGTCATCATTGATTTGAGACTTTTCTTCTTTGCCAATAGAAGAATTTTTAATGCCGTGAATTTCCCTCTGAGTATGACTTTAGCCACATCTCACAATTTTTGATATGATGTATTGTCATTTTCATTTAGGTCAGAATATTTTCTAATTTATCTTGTGATTTCTCTTTGCACTTGGGATTATTTAAAAGTTTGGTATTTAATTTATAAATATTTGGGGGATATTCCAGATGTCCTTCTTTTATTGATTTCAAGTTTAATTCCCTTGTGGTCAGAGAGCATACTTTTAATTATTTCAGTCCTATTAATATTATTGCAACTTGTTTTATTGTCCATAATTGGGTCTGTTTTCATGAAGATTCCATGTGCACTTGAAGAGAATGCATATACTATGTTGTTGGTGGAGTATCTTATGGATATTATTTAGGTCAAATCAATGGATAGTATTATTTAAGTCTTCTGTGCCCTTACTGATGTTCTGTTCTACTTGTTCTAACAATTACTGAGAGAGGGCTATTCAAGTTTCTAACTATAATTGTATGTTTATTTCTCTTTTCATTATAAAATATCCCTTTTTGTCCCTGATAATATTCCTTATTCTGAAATCTACTTTAATATTTATATAGCCTCTCCTGCTTTTTTAAAATTAGCATTTGTATGGTATAGTCATCCTTCAGTATCTTCAGGGGATTGGTTCCAGGACCCCCCATGGATATCAAAGTCCACAGATGTTCAAGTTCTTTATAGTTGGCCCTCCATGTCTGTGGGTTTTGCATACACAGATTCAGTCAACCTTGGATCTAAAATATAGTTGGCCCTCTGTATCCATAGGTTCCACATATTTTTCATCTTTTCACTTTAACCTGCCTATATCCTTACATTTATAGTGGATTTATTATAGATAAGCACATAGTGGGTTCCTTTTTTAAAATCCAATCTGACGGTCTCTGCCTTTTAATTGACATGTTTAGATCATTTACGTTTAATGCAGTTATCAAGATGGTTGAATTTAACTCTTCTGTCTTCTTGCTTGTTTTCTATTTGTCTTCATCTGTTCTTCGTTCCTTTTTCCTCTTCTCCCTTTTTTGGATTTTTTTTGTTTTGTTTTGCTTAATGATTCTATTTTATTTATTTCTACTATTGGCTTTTTAACTATCTTCCTTTTTTTTAGGGGTTGCTCTAGGGTTTACAGTAGTCTGCCTTCAAATAATTTCTTAGTGGTTCCTCTAGGGTTTATACTAAATACCTTTAACTCATCATAATCTACCTTCAGATAATATTATACCACTTTGCATATAGTGTGGAAACATCACAACATTTATTTTTATTCTCCAACCCCATTCTTTGTGCTGCTTTTACCACACATTTTACTTCTACATGATATAAATCCTAAATGCATTATTATTTTGCTTTAAAAAGTGAGAATTTTTAAAGAGATTTAAATATGAGAAAGCAATTGCTTTTATATTTAGCCACATATTTTCCCTTTCTGATGTTCATCATTCCTTTGTATAGATTCAGTTTCCCACCAGGTATCTTTTTTTAGGGGTGGGGGGACCTGAAAAAATTCCCTTAGCATTTCTTGTAGTACAAGTTGGCTGCTGCAAAATCTCTGTTTGTCCGGGGGATGTTTATTTTTACTTTATCTTTGAAAGATAATTTTGTTGGTTAAAAAATTCTAGGCTAAGAATTTTTCTTTGATTACTTTAAAGATGTTAATCTGTTGTCTTCTGGCTTATATAGATTCTGGTATGAAGTCTACTGTCATTCTTATCTTTGTTATTTTTTTGTAATGTATCTCTTTTCTCTGGCTGCTTTTTCAGCAATTTGATTGTGGTGTGCCCTGGCATGATTTTCTTTGTGTTTCTTCTGCCTGGGGGTTTATTGAGCTCCTTGGGTTTATAGCGCTCATCACATTTGGAAAAATTTTGACCATTATGTTTTCAAATATCCCCCACCCCCACCCCCCCACAATCAGGACACTTCCACTCTCAGGCTGGTGGGACGACAAAATAGTCCCAGCTCTGTGTGAGCTCCAGGAATTGTTCTGCCTACTGATTTTTGGTAGTTCTTTCTCCTGCCGTTAGATAGTTTCCTCTCACATATGTGCAAATCAGTACTGAGGCAATGGCTCATGAGGAATCTTCTCTGGATCTCTGGAAAGTTCTTCCCCACCCACCAGTCTGTGCATCTTGAGTCTCTGTGATATTCTGCCCTATAAATTCTCTAGCTGCCTTGATTTCCCTGAACTCTCATCTCTGTCTCTTCAATTCACTGAGGCTACTGGACTCTGCTTAGATTTCTGCTCCCTGCTCTGCAGCCTAGAAATTGTGTCCAGATAGTTGGTGTTTTTGGTGGGCTGACCTAATTTATACCTGTTCTCTCAAGGATCATAGTCCTATACTACCTGTTGCCCAATATCTGCAAACCATTGTTTCATGTGTTTTTTTGGTGTTCTGGTTAAGGTAGAAGAGTAAATCCAATCCCTCTTACTCCTGTTTGGAAGTAGAAATTTCATGTGTACAATTTTTTTTGGCGGGGGGTGGGCGGGAGACAGAATCTCACTCTGTTGCTCAGGCTGGAGTGCAGTGGTGCGATCATAGCTCAAGGCTGCCTCAAATTCCTGGGCTCAAGTGATCCTCCCTACTCATCCTCCCAAGTAGCTAGGACTATAGGCATGTGCCACCACACTGGCTAATTTTTTAATTTTTTTGTGGAGGCAGGGTCTCACTATGTTGCACAGGCTGGTCTCGAACTCCTGGCATCAAGTGATCCTCCTGCCTCAGCCTCCTAAAGTCACATGTATTATTTTTGAGAACTTTGTTAACACCTTTGGAGGCAACCTGCTTGTGGACAGTAGTAGGAATGTGATTTGTCCCTCTCAGTTGCTTGGTGGATAGGTGGCCATAACTATTTTTGTGCTTACTTGCAAACTGGCCTTAATGGCTAAAATGGAGCCTGGGAGTTTTGTGTTTCTGCAGTTCTTACTTTAGTAAGGCACATTACCATGGAAGAAACTTAGCTGCAGGAAGCATTAACTGTACTTTTTGTGCTTTTTCTCTTTCTGACTGACATCACTCTTTAGTGAAGGACTATCAGCTGGTCCAGAAGGGAGGAGGACAGGAAGGCAGTGATCCTCAGGCCCAGCTCAGCCAATACTCCCAGCACTTCGCCCTCATTGCCAGTCACCTTCTGCAAACCAGCATGGACAGCCATTGTCCTGAGGCAGTGGAAGCAACTTGGGTCCTGTCCCTGGCCCTCAAAGGATTATATAAGACACTAAAGGTAATGATGAGCTTCTTCCATTTGGTAATGAATCTGATCCTCACTTCCCCCTCTGAACGACAGCCCCCTTGCATCACTGTGGGAGATGAAGGGAAGAATAAAGGGGGCTGGGAATCCTATGGGATCTCTAAGCAATAGGTTTGGCAGTTGGGGTGGGAGGAGGTAGACAAGTTAAAGAGTGGGGCGATGTTTGGCGTGAAGATGAGAAGCCTTGACTTAGGGAACTTCCTGTGGTGCCTCAGAGGCATTGATTGGAAGGAAGGATCTTTTAAAGAGATGCCCTTCAGCTCACTTCTATGATCATCTTCCAAGCAGAGCTATGAAAAAAGGAGCTTAGCTGAAAAGTTTGTGAGTTCCTTGGCTTTGAAGGGTGTTCAGTGGCAGCACTCACGGGGAAGGCCTGGAGGGGACTCAAGCACCACAGGCGACTGGACTAGGTGGCCTTTCAGCTCTCGTCCAGCCCTGAGAGTCTGTGTTGTAGGATTGAGACCATTCCTCTGCCGTGTCTTTAGTTCGTGGCATTTATCATAAGGCACTGTTATTTCAATTGTTTACCTTATGCTGGGAAAGGAAAAGTAAACTCCCTGAGGGCAAGGATCATTTCTGTCTTTGAATCCTTCAAACAGTAAATATTTATTGAGCACCAAGGGCCAGATGGAACTGAATATGTAGTGGCGAACGAGAAAGAAGGTCTCTGTTTTCATGAAGCTACAGTCTAACAGATAGAGAGACAGCAGAGAGCCTGCAAGGAACCTGCCATGAGTCAGAAAAAGCCTTTCTGAAGAGGTGAAATTTGATAGATAAGGAGTCAGTGTTGGGAAACTGGGCAGAGCATTCCATACAGAGAGAATAGTAAGCTCCAGGGCTCAAAAGTGGAGCAGGCACGGTTGTCAGGGAGCAGAAAGGACAACCTTAGGGGCTTCAAATAGGACAAAATGGGGGTGAGGCCAGAGAGGCAGACAGGGAGCCCTGTAGGATTTTGCAGCCTTGATTAGGGCCTTAGATTTTAGTCTAACGGGCATTGGGAAGCTTTGGAAGGTAGAGAACAGGGAGCAACATAGAATATGCTTCAAAAATACTTGTTGAGTGAATGACCAGGCAGTGGATTCAGTATTTCATTCTCTCTGTCAACTCTGGGATTTTCACTAGGTCAGCTTGGGCCCCCAACTGAGACCGGGCTCTGAGAAAGGCTTGCTTCTCCCTAGCCGAGCCTTACCTTCACTCTGAGGTATCATTTTTTTTTCGCTTGGCAGGCTCACAATTTTGAAGAGACCCATGCTACCTTCCTTCAGACTGATTTGCTGAAGTTGCTGGTGAAAAAGTGTAGCAAAGGGACCGGCTTCAGTAAAACGTGGCTCCTCCGGGACCTGGAAGTAAGAGACGGGGGTGGCTCCTGCTCCTGCTGCCTGATGACATTTACTGGCCCGGGAGTTAGAAGCATCAGCTAGTTCCACCTGGTTCTGCCCTGTGCACTCATTTCGTACAGTGTTTAAAATCTCCCCTTGCTTCTGACTTCCCCTTTGGAAATAGAGATTATGACACTGTCCTCCCTTGTCAGAGAAAATGAATTTGGTGTTTGTTCAAAGAATGTTGGAAGAGTATTTTATGGAAACACATGCTTGGCCGTTATATCATAGTAATAAAGTGTACCTTGAATTATTATTTCCCTTTAAAGTTCTTTTGATCTAAAATCAGCTTCTAAATTTGTCTTTCCTTATGTTTATCTTATGGAGGATTTTAGTTGATAATTTCAATTTTATTACTATTCCCCCTAGACCTTAGATCTTTCTTAGCAGAATTACAGTGGTTCCCTGTGGACTTTCTGTGCCAAATGCCAGCTTCAGACCCAGGAAAGGCTGCCGCTGCATGGGAGGTGGTGAGCGGCCCTTCCCAGTCGCAAACAGGCCTGAACTTAAGACACAGCCCTCAGCTCCCGGAAGAGGATTTGGTTAGGTTTGAGGAAGATGTGCTAAAACTTATTAGTGAATAACCGGAAGACCATGTGAACTGTTATTCTTAAGGAATGTTTTTTTTTTTTTTTTCTTTTTTTGAGGCAGAGTCTCACTCTCTTGCCTGGGGTGAGTGCCGTGGTGTCAGCCTAGCTCACAGCAACCTCAAACTCCTGGGCTCAAGCAATCCTACTGTCTCAGCCTCCCGAGTAGCTGGGACTACAGGCATGTGCCACCATGCCCGGCTAATTTTTTCTATATATATTTTTAGCTGTCCAATTAATTTCTTTCTATTTTTGGTAGAGATGGGGTCTCGCTTTTGCTCAGGCTGGCCTCGAACTCCTGAGCTCAGAATGATCCGCCCGCCTCGGCCTCCCAAAGTGCTAGGATTACAGGCGTGAGCTACCGCGCCCGGCCCTTAGGGAATATTTTAAATTAAAATTTTTTAATTTAAATAATAGAACCACATTGCAAGAAACTTATAAAAGAAAGAACAACTCCATATTTTATACCCAAACACAGCTACCATTAGCATTTTGTCTATTTCCTTCTGCTAATTTTTTTCCTATGCTTCTGTAGTACATACATAAATTTAGATTACATGGTGAGCATAGTATTCAAATAAATTCAGGCCATATGATGGGCATTTTCCTAAGTTTCCCTATAGTTTTCGTAACTACCATTTTTACAATTTTTTTTTTCCTTTTTTTTTTTTGAGGCACAGTCTCACTCTGTTGCCCGGACTAGAGTGCCGTGGCATCAGCCTGGCTCACAGCAGCCTCAAACTCTTGGGCTCAAGCAATCCTTCTGCCTCAGCCTCCCGAGTAGCTGGGACTACAGGCATGTGCCATCATGCCTGGCTACTTTTTTGTGTATATTTTTAGTTGTCCAGCTAATTTTTTCTATTTTTTTTAGTAGAGACAGGGTCTCACTCTTGCTCAGGCTGGTCTTGAACTCCTGAGCTCAAACAATCCACCCACCTCAGCCTCCCAGGGTGCCAGGATTACAGGCGTGAGCCACCACACCTGGCAGTAACTACCATTTTTGATGGCTACATATTGGTACACGAAGGTGTCTTTCAGTTTTTTGCCATTATTAATGCTTCATTGACCATATCATGAATATAATTTTTTATATACTTTACATTATTCCTAACAGATAAGTTACTGGGTCAAAACATGTGATCATTTTTATAGCTCTATACATTTCACCAAAACAAGTTTTAAAAAGGATGATAACAGGCCGGGCGCAGTAGCTCATGCCTGTAATCCTAGCACTCTGGGAGGCCGAGGCAGGTGGATTGTTTGAGCTCAGGAGTTTGAGACCAGCCTGAGCAAGAGCGAGACCCTGCCTCTACTAAAATTAGAAAGAAACTAATCAGCCAACTAAAAATATACAGAAAAAATTAGCCGGGCATGGTGGCACATGCCTGGAGTCCCAGCTACTCGGGAGGCTGAGGCAGAAGGATTGCTTGAGCCCAGGAGTTTGAGGTTGCTGTGAGCTAGGCTGATGCCACGGCACTTTAGCCCGGGCAAAAGAGTGAGACTCTGTCTCAAAAAAAAAAAAAAAAAGGTTGATAACAGTTTACACCATCAGTGGAAAAGTTAATAAACACAAAGTTCCCCCGTGGTATTTAGTTAGCATTTCTTTGATTGCAAAGTATAATTGAACATGTTTTCATGTTTCTTTACTATTAATAATTTCATATTGTTTAAGTAAATTCTCATGTCAAATATTTTCTACCCTTAAAAGAACTGTGCAAGGCTGGGTGCAGTGGCTCACGCCTATAATCCTAGAGCTCTAGGAGGCCAAGGTGGCAGGATCACTTGAGCTTAGGAGTTTGAGACCAGCCTAAGCAAGAATGAGACCCCATCTCTACTAAAAATAGAAAAACTTAGCCAGGCATGGTGGTGCATGCCTGTGTTCCCAGCTACTTAGGAGGCTGAGGCAGGAGGATCGCTTGAGCCCAGGAGTTTGAGGTTGCTGTGAGCTAGGTTGATGCCACGGCACTCTAGCCCTGGCAACAGAGCACAAGACTCTGTCTCAAGAAGAAGAAAAAGAACTGTGCAATCTTCTCATCCACTACATGCTCACATTCTGCTCTGCCTGATTTTCTTTCTGTGTAGATTTTGTCCATCATGCTGTATTCCTCAAAAAAGGAGATCAACACTTTGGCCGAGCATGGAGACCTCGAGCTGGACGAGCAAGGGGACCCAGAGGAAGAGGTAGAGCGGCCAGTCAGCAGCCCTGGTGACCCGGAGCAGAAAAAGCTAGACCCTCTTGAGGGCCTGGACGAGCCCACCAGAATATGTTTCTTGGTGTGTTCTTGGGTCATCTTGTAGATTGGGCAAGAGCTTCCGGGGAATGGATTCTCTTTGGCTTGGGCTGTGTTTTAGCCTAAACATGAAAATACTTCAGTCTGATGTCCTGAGAATTCGCTCTCTGAAGATCCAGTCTGTATTGTACAGAATTCATCCAGAAGAACAAACAAGCCCTACAGCAATAGTTCTTAACATTTTTTGTCACGGACCCAAAAGCTTTAGAATCACTCTCCCGTAACATACACCTTCAAATATTTGTTTAAAATTTTGCGTAAATTTCCAGGGTTTACTAAAGCCCTAAGACCTACCCACAAGCTTTTAAATGATGGTCCCCTCCTCATAATTTCTCAGAAATAATCTCTTACCTTCCCTGGGTAATCCACTCTTCCTCAGAATGATGTGCAAAAGGTTGAGGGCATGGACTTCAAAAGTTGTAACTACAGTGAGCTATGGTAATACCACAGTACTCCAGCCTAGGCAACAGAGCAAGATCCCATCTCTAAAAATAAAATAAAAATTTTTTTTAAAAGGAAAAAAAAAGTTGTAAGTAGATGAAGAGTAAACAGAATGTGGAATAGAGTATCAGAAAAGCAAGTACCATTAAAAAAAAAATCAAAAGAAAATACGGTGCACAAGTATGTCCTAGTTGTCAAACTTGAGCATAAGACAGCTACAGAGAAGCTGGCAGTGAACGCAGTGTGGTGAATAAGTACTGACTATTAACATCGATTTTTTGGCATGATATTTCTTTTGGTGTTTCAGTGTCTTATAGTTTCCTTTGAAGTTACAATAGTAATGCAGATTTTACAGTCCATGTTTTTTTAAAGTACTTACATAATGTTCTTCAGTTACAACCTGTGGGTGGCTTTTGTAATATCGTCGCATCACTTTGGAGTTCAGTTTATCGGTGATGTGTTGAAGCACTTTTAATCGTTTCTCTCCGGCTTCCTCCCCGTGCCTTCAGATGGCTCACGACGCCCTCAACGCCCCTCTGCACATTCTCCGCGCCATATACGAACTGCAGATGAAAAGGACCGATTCTTTCTTCCTGGAGGTTCAGAAGAGGTGAGGGACATTTAGGTGCTGCTGAAACGTGGCGAGGGAGAGGACAGGAGAGGGTGGTTGGACCTGTACCTCCTGTCAGCGGGATCTGGATCAAACCCTGACAGGCCAGGAAGCAGTTTTCAGTGCTTTGTAAAGTGATATGGAAGGTGACCTGTGCTACTCGGCATGTGTCGTCTTCCAAGTGTGCTTGTAGGTTCCTTTGTAAAAACTTGACCTTTGTGGCCAGCCTCTGAGAGTAAACTCATTTTCCAGATGCAGACATTGAGGCAGGCGCCAGGATGTGTCATTCCAGTGAGCAGGCAGCACAGAGCAGGCGCTTCTACTCAAGACGTTGTTTTGTTTATGTTTTTGTTTTTTCACCAGTGTAAATTATTTTCTTTTTTCTCCCTAAAGGATGATTATAAAATTAACAATTTTCCCTTTCTCTTGGCCAGGAAGTTCAGAGCTAGTTCTTCGTCCAGCCCTTCAGTTTGTGTAGAACCTTACAAATCTATAATCTGATCTCATCCTCCATCCTCCCAAAGCCTGGTTTTGACTTCTTATTCTAATTTATAGTGAATTGTTATTTAATTTTTCTTTTATTCATCATTTCATGTTTCTGTTTTACCATATGTATTTCTTACATGTTGCCTCAAATCCTTGGCAAGATGAAGCAAGGTTGCATTATTTAGAGTATAGTCTAAGCTGCCCTAACAAAAAAAACAGAAATATGATGGATCAAGCCAGATAGAATTTGTTTCTCTCTCACATAACAGTCCAGAGGTAAGCAGCAGTCCGGGGTGGGTAGGCATTTCTGCTCCACAGAGTAACCCAGCGACCACAGGGCTGTTATTCTCAACTGTGTAGGGAAAGCTAGCTCACTCACACCACCTCTGGATTCCAGCCCAGATGAAAGGGGAAGGCAGAGAAAGAAGTGGCATCCTGCCTCACTCACCAGCCATCGGCAGGAACCTAGTTGCATTGCTACATCTGTCTGCTAGTGGGGCTGACAACCATGTCTGTAGCTGAGTGACTATGTCTCTTGCTAAAACTGTGTAGAGAACTTTGTTTCTGAAAGAGAAGAGGAAAATGGATTCTGGGGAACAGTTTGCATCCACTGCCACAGGGCATGTGTGCATATCTATTTGCATGAATAAATGAGTGTTGTGAATCCAGTTTGCAAAATACAGAAAGTGATAATGGAATTGCATAACAACAAAAAAATAGCTCTAATCAACATTTCTGACAAGTTTAATTGCAGGTTAAACTCTTGCCTTTCTACACATTTTGTGCCCAATTTTGTGCTGACTTGCTTCAGGTTCGATGGAGATGAGCTCACTACAGATGAAAGGATACGGTCCCTGGCTCAGAGGTGGCAGCCCAGTAAGAGTCTGAGGCTAGAAGAGCAGAGCGTCAAAGCTGTGGATACAGACATGATTATCTTGCCGTGCTTGGTATGTCACCCCACCTTGGCACCAAAGTGTCTGCACTCTCACTCCTACCCCTCCCCCGCACCCCCAAGCAAGAAGGCCAGGCCTTTGTAATGGTGGTCTTGGGTTTGCAGTCCCGGCCTGCACGCTGCGACCAAGCCACTGCTGAATCGAACCCGGTGACCCAGAAGCTGATCTCCAGCACCGAGAGTGAACTGCAGCAGAGCTACGCCAGGCAGCGCCGTAGCAAGAGTGCCGCCCTTCTGCACAAGGAGCTGAACTGCAAGAGTAAGAGAGCTGTCCGGGACTACCTCTTCCGTGTGAATGAGGCCACAGCCGTCCTGTACGCCCGTCATGTGCTCGCATCCCTGCTCGCCGAGTGGCCTGGGCATGTGCCAGTGAGCGAGGACATCCTGGAGCTCAGTGGCCCTGCCCATATGACCTACATTTTGGATATGTTCATGCAGCTGGAAGAAAAGCACCAGTGGGAGAAGGTAGTTAAGTAGACCGAGCTCGCACTCACCCTCCAGGCTTCTCCTCTGACCCCAGGGTGTTTGAACAAGCTTCCTCTAGCGCGTGCTTCCTGGAGTGAGGTTACCTGTGTGCCGTCCAGCTCCCTGACAGGTGTGAATGCAACAGAGGTAGGGCCACTGCATCCTCTCCCAAGGATTGGCCCAGAGCTGAGCTCACAGCCTGGCACAGACTTGATACTCAGAGAGTATTTGAAATCAAGTCTTTAATTTGCTCTTTTAAAATAGTGTTGGGTTAGCAAATCTTCATAGAGTTAGAAGCTTCTCTTCTGTCTCCTGCTGCATAGAAGCAGAGGACCTGGTGTGGCAGAAAACATCATAGTGTAGAGCTTAAGAGTCCTGGGCATGATTTCCAGCTGAGCCAGAAGTCATCACCTCTTCCCATTTTCCAAGTGCAGAAGTCTTGAGGCACATTCAGTACCTCCTTCACCCTATCCCCCTCCACCCTCGTCCCCCCTCACACACACGTGCAGTCCGGGAAGAAGTTAATTTTCCCTCTAAGCCTTTGCCCATCTAAGAACACCACCAGTTTCTAGGTCCCTGAAATCCTTTCCCAGCCTCACAGCCCTGGAGGTGCTGGCAGGTTTGCTCTGGCCATATTTATCTTCTGGAAGGGGCAAAAGGGAGCCATCGTGCCCCTACTGGGCCCTCCCTCGGACATGTCCTCTCCCACTTCTGCCCCCTGGAGCTCCCAACTCTGCACCTCACCCGGGTATTGACCATGCTGTGCTGTAATTATTTACCTATGGGTCAAGCCACCTGCTGAGCTGGGAACTCTTCAGGGACCAGGGCCATCTCTGATTGGTCCTGTTAGTTCTTGCAGACCTGCCTGAAGCAGGGTCTTCTGAAAGGACTGCAGGGTCCTGATTGACAGCAAGAGCCTGGTGGAGTGAGAGGTGGCTGGTGGGGTGGGGTCAGAGAGGCTTGTTCTGGATCCACGATGATGCCAGCACCTTTGGGTGCATCTTAGGTTGAAGCAGACTCTCCCTTCCTCCTGATGCCACTGCCGGGCCCTGACCTTACCAGCCTTGTGTCCCACCAGATCTTGCAGAAGGTGCTCCAGGGCTGCCGAGAGAACATGCTGGGGACCATGGCCCTGGCTGCCTGCCAGTTCATGGAGGAGCCGGGAATGGAGGTGCAAGTGAGGGAATCGAAACACCCGTATAACAACAACACCAACTTTGAGGTATGGCCCGGTCGGCAGGCCCGGCAGGGCTTACTGAGTAGCAAAGACCTCAGCAGCTCCCTCAGCAGCCCGCCCCCGGCAGCCCTGACCGGGAGTGCTTCTGCACACTGAGCTGCCGCCGCCCCCGCCGGAAGCCAGGGGTTCTGTACGACCAAGTCTCTCTTCTCCTGGCCTTTCTCGTTTTGATAGGGTGAAATGGACCAGCTGGCTGTCACAGAGAGTTTACTTTTCCTACAGCAAGCTCCTGTGAGAGTCTGTGGCCGCACAGCAAGGCAGTGGGTCTGAGTGTGGGTCTAGGCTCCACCCTCGCCCTGCAGTCGTCTCCTGATGACTGGCCACAACTCGGAGACTCCAGCCCCTTTTTAAAAATTACCCAGAACTGAAAAGCCTCATCTGTTCCATCCTCTTTGTATCTGGACAGAGAGAAGTAGGGTTTAGATGAGGCAGGGGTGGGGCAGCCTCCATTGTTCTCATTGACTTAATGCCATGTGCATTTCTTTAGCCCTTTTAAAAATGTTGGAGCTGACCAGGCATCAGCTTCTGGGTGGAAGGTGACCTATAGCCCTAGTGGTGGATGACAGAAACCAGTTTAGAACTTGGTTATTAGAAAGCTGAGATTTTGTTTTGCAGAAATATAAACCCCTAACTCTCTTCCTTCCAAGCCTCTTCTCTCTCCGTGTTCCTGGGCTCTGTTCCCAGTCCCTTGGCCCCACATAGACACACGTGGTCCCACCAAGTTCTGCACCAGAGAAGATCATGTCGTGTCTCCACCGCCCCCAGGCTCTCCCCTCCCTGCTCTGGCATTCCTGTTGCTGCTGCTTTCTGACCCCTGCTCTTGCCTGGTCCCAGCCCAGCCTTGCGCCACTCCTGCTCTCGGAGTAGTGCTTCTGCGGTACCAGCCTGACCAAGGCTTATTCCAGCTTCAGACTTTTTCAGCGCTCCCCTTGTTGTCCAGACAGAGTCTCAGAGCCTCATTTTAGTACTCAAGGCCTTCAGGGTCTGTCCCTGCCAACCTCTCCAGGGCCTTGTCTCGCCCGTCCGCACTTCCGAAGCGCGTGCCCACATGGCACACCCTTTACCCCAGACACACCGAGCTCCTCGCTGTTCCCTGAACACGTCCAAGACCTTTCCAGTGCTGCTCCCGTGCCTGAGATGCACCCCGTCCGTGTGCTCACACCTGCCTCGCCCCTGGCCTCCTGCCCCTCTTTCTCCTGACGGACTCTTGTCCCGTTCATTCTTCACAGCACCCGAACACCTCTGAGTAGGACCTTTTTGCCTGCCCCACACTGTATTTGCAGTTGCTGTGCATGCTCCTCACCCCAGCTACACGGTGGGCCCCGGAGGGCAAGACCGTGGCTCACCCATTCTCCCACCCCAGAGGCAGGACTTGGCATAGGGCAGCCAGCAGGAAATATCCAGCGCACGGTAACGATAGAAGTGCCCTGCTTCCCTTCCCCAGGATAAAGTTCACATTCCTGGTGCCATCTACCTCTCGATCAAATTCGATTCTCAGTGCAACACAGAGGAAGGCTGTGACGAATTAGCTATGTCCAGCAGCAGTGACTTTCAGCAGGATCGACACAATTTCAGCGGGTCTCAACAGAAATGGAAAGATTTTGAGCTTCCAGGTAGTAAAAAAATATGTGGTTATATGAACTCTTCATTTGAATTGTTTAAATTTAATATTGAGTAGGGAAATTATATTGGCAAATTTTAAAACGGGTTTAATATATCTCATCAGAGATTCCTCAGTTGCCCTTCCCTGTTGCTCCAGTCTCCTGATATGTTTCTGATTCTTGTGTGGCCCAGGAGACACTCTGTATTACCGCTTTACCTCCGACATGAGCAACACCGAGTGGGGCTACAAATTCACCGTGACGGCTGGTCACCTGGGGCGCTTCCAGACAGGTGTGTGCTTGGTCTTTGTGTTGAAGATCTGCCTGCCAGGGACATGCCATGGCTGTAGGTGCCCTTACGTCACCAATTGTTTTTAAAATCAAAGCAGGTGCTTTCCCTCCGACTCCCACAAATTTGTCTCACAGACCCCGTACCCATCACTCTTGAACATGACATTGTTGGCTAGTTGTAAACTACAACGGCCAGATGTAAGAGCTGTTCTGTCAGGGCCTGGAAGAGATGCCTGTTCTCTTGGAATTTACCAGGGCATTTTGCAAAAAGGAGGAACCAAACATGTTGCTCCTATGCTATTTTTACAAAAGGCTTAATTTCCACCAAAATTTAAATGATCATAATGATTTCATCCTATTTTTTAAAATTTGAGCAGTTTATAAAATAATGTAATTCTTAATGTAAATTCTTGTTAGACTTTATTTTTAAAATATTTGTGTTTGGGGGGTTGGCCAGGATTCGAGATTTTGAAGCAGATGTTGTCAGAAGAAAGGGTTGTGCCTCACCTCCCGTTGGCAAAAATCTGGGAATGGCTGGTGGGCGTGGCCTGTCGCCAGACTGGCCATCAGCGACTAAAGGCCATCCACTTACTTCTGCGGATCTTGCGGTGCTGCAGCCACAGGTGAGCGGCCTCCTGGACGCGCGTCCTTTGCCAGGCCCAGGCGTTGCCCACTCTGTCGCGTGCCTCTTCACCCTGTCGATGATGTCCTTGATGAAAACGCGTTTGTGATTTTAGCGTCTTCCAGTTCATCAGTTATTTCCTTTGTGGTAGTGCTTTTGGTGTCCTGTGTAAGAAATTTTTGCCTTACTCAAAGGTCATGAAGATACTTCCTGTTATCTTGTAGAAGCTTAATTGTTTTTCCTTTTACACTCAGATGCATAATCCACCAGGAGTGAATTTTAGAGTATGATATGAGGTGTAGGGGTCAAGTTATTAATAGTTTTTTCCATATGAATCTCCGCTTGACTCCAGAGACCACTCTGCACACAGGTGACTCTCACCACACTGCAGTGCCACCGTGTCACAGAGCGGATGTCCGTGCGTGGATGGATCTTTTTCCGGTCTCTTTTGTTCCTTTGGTCTTGGTTACAAGACCAAATCACAGTGTGATACAGTGTGTCTGTGTCACACTGTTTAAACAGTAGCTTTATAACAGATTCACATCTCCAGTGGTATAAATCCTTCAGCTTAGTTCCTCATCTCCAGGATTGCCTTGGGTATTTTCCACCCTGCATGTCCATAGACAGTTTAGAATTAGCGCGTTAATTTCTGCATGTGTGTGTGTGCATACACACGCACAGACACACACAGACACACACTCTCTCTCTCTCTCTCACATTCACGCTCGTCTAATGGGATTTTGATTGACTCTGTAGATCAGTTTGAGGAGAATCCAGATCTTTAGAACACTGAGTCCTCTAGTCCACAGCCATTATATATTCCTCTATTGTTTAAGTCTTAGTGATATTTTATAGTTTTCTATGTAGAAGACTTGTACAACATTTTGTTAGATTTATTACTAGGTATTTAATGTTTTAATGATATAATTGATATTTTAAAATTTTTAGTTTTGTTTTTGCTGATATATAATTAGTTTTTGTGTATTGCCCTTGTATCCAGTGACCTTGCTAAATTTGTTAATTCTAAGACTGTATGTGTAGATTATTCATCGCACAGTCATGTCATCTGTAAATAATGAGTTTTCTTTCTCTCAGTCCTCGAAACTGCTTGTTTCTGCCTTTTGCATTAACCAGACCTCCAACACAGTGTTGCACAGAAGTGGGAATTGTAGACATAATTGCCTTACTCCTCATCTCAGAGGGAAGGTGGTAGTGGTGGTTCCAGACACATCATCCATACACTCAGCCCTCACCTTCCCTGCTCAGACCCCCACCTGTAGGAGTTCATCGCTCCTCTTTCCTGCATTTTTTAGGCACGGACACACAGAATGCTAGCCAGAGTGGGGTGGTGATGTTTGAAGTAACAGGTTGTCTTCTCATGTAATATAGAGATACCATTAAAAAAGTAAAGGACTCGCCAGGTCAGGGAAGACAAAGTGATGGCTCGAGTAGTCCATACGCTGGTGGGAAGTGTAGGTGTCAAGGGGAGAAGGGGAGGGCCGGGCGTGATTGCTGTTACCCACACGTCCTCACTGTCAGACGTCCGGTCACTCAGCCCCACGTGGGCTTAGCTCTGTTCGCTTGAGCGTGGCTTCTAGTGAGAGCTGCCTATTTGAGCGACGTGTGTGACACACGCAACCTCTCCATGGTCTTCCGGCTGCAGCACAGAGAGTTCCTGCACAGTCTGCTGGCCGTCACCTATTTTTCTTCCAGTGGGGACACTCCCACACCCCTCTGCCCAAGCCTGGAGGGAACTCCCAGCATAACTTGCCACCCTTGACTGTTTCATGAGCGCTCCATGTAGAGTTACAGGGGTGCTGGCCTGAGAGCTTGGCCCGGAGGCCTGACTGGAGGGGCAGCCCCCAGGGGACGGACGGCCACAGGCAGTCCCGTTAGCCACTTGGCCATGCAGGTGCTTTTTATTTTATATTGTAAAATGTGCTTTCTCGAAAACCCAGCTATAAAACTGGCTGAATTTTCCCATTTATTTACTTCATGAAGATTTATTCCTCTGGGGGAAACAGAGTGGCTTCAAAATAATAATTAAATGCACATAATTCTTTTTCAAATCATAAGAGAAAAAGCAAATTAAAGAGAAGAAGCAAACCTAACATTATATTATTTATTTCAAAACTTTTCTCCTCTGAAGGATGTTGAATCAGAATTAAAGCATAGCCTCTCTCTGAGAAAAAAAAAAAAACCCACCTCAGTTCATTTTTTCAACAGGCTTCTGCTTTACTTGAGGGAAAGATTTCTGCCTGAGCAACCTTACAAGTGTATTTCTTGTGTTTCATAAGCCAGCCTAAGATCATAATAATGGTTGTATTTGTTGTCTTTTAAATAGCTCTTTTTTTTCTGATTAGAAAAACAGTGAGTGTTGTAGGAAATCTAGAAAGTTGATAGAGACAACTCCCGACAACACTGTTTGCTATGTTTGTTTGCTGTTGTTTTTAATATGCATAAACACAATATTGTGTATGTGGGTTTTTCTTTTTAAATTTTATTTTGTATATGTAGTTATATGTCTTATTTTTTTCCCATTTAACATTTATCTTGAGATCCACTGTCACTGGGAGGTCTTCATAGCAACCATTTTTAAAGATGCACAGTAATTCCCGTGGGCAAACTTCAGGGTCTCCTGTTCCCTTGGAATTTGGCTTTGAAGTTTATTTCTTTGCTGTTGGTGACTACTTGTGGCTGCTTGGGAGGCGGGTAGGTGGGACTATTTTATAAGCACTGTAGCAGCCGTGGGAGAGGGAGGGTCTGAGCTGCAGTTCCCGGCAGCCGTCTCACTGTCTGACCGGCATGGTGCTCAGTAAACCGATGCCCTCCCGGGGCTCCTCCCACAGCGACCTTTGTGACCTTGCGCTGTTGAAGCCCCTGTGGCAGCTCTTTACCCACATGGAGTACGGTCTGTTTGAAGACGTGACGCAGCCCGGCATCCTCCTCCCCCTGCACCGCGCCCTCACTGAGCTCTTCTTCGTTGCTGAGAACCGCGCCCAGGTGAGGGCCCTGCCCTGCCTCTCACCCTGAGGTCTGGGCAGGGAACATGGCGCCTCCATGTGCTTTTTTTTCCCTCTGCTGCCCAGGGCGGGACTCAGGTCACAGCCCCTTCCAAGCCTGAGTGAGCTGAGTACCGGGGTCTCGGCGGGCGGCACGGGAAGGCAGGCCTGGCCGGGAGTCTGGGCCCTCGCCTCTCCCCAGCGCTGGGAAGCCCTCAGGTCGGCTCCGAGATTGCTTATTTTGTCAGGCCTGGAGCCAAAGGGGGGAAAGGCTGCCTGGGATCAATCCTTGACAACAGTGAGTTTTGGAAAATAAAACGATGGGTTCTTTCTTCTTCCTCCTCTTTTTTTCTCCCCTCAGCACAATAGACTCATTGAATGTGAGAAATGAAAGGGCCTTTCAGAGTTCATGAGCTTATGCCCCTCATTTCATACGTAAGGAAACTGCCCTGAGCAGGGGGGTCCCCTGCCTGGTCCCTGTGAGTCGGTCAAGGCAGAGCCAGCCCTGGAGCCCACATCGGGCTTCTGCCGGGCAGGCTCCTTCTGTGGCTCTCGAGCGAGGCAGCGCCACGAGGTGCCCGGCTGAGTGAGCAGCGTCCACCCACCCGAGGTTTCTGTTTTCGTGCACGGGTGTCCCCTTGGTGGTCTGGTAAAGCTGCGCTGGGCATCTGGCCCTGCTGCTGTCGCTCACAGAACCCGTGCTCTCTCCACAGGAGCTCGGCTTGCTGCAGGACTACCTGCTGGCCTTAACCACCGACGACCACCTTCTCCGCTGCGCAGCACAGGTACTCTCCTTGCCCCCGCAGCGCTGGCCCCTGGGGCTGGCTCTACCCCGCCGTCTCACCACTGCCAGGACAGAGCGTCGGCGCATTGCGTCTGACCCAGAATCCACCCGGAGTTTACACGGAGCTCGGTGCTCAGAGACAGCAGGCGAGCCCCATTTATCAGTGTCACTCACGTAAAACCGCGGGGTCAGAAGACACTAGCAAGAATTTGTCTTTAAAACCAAAACAGCCAATACCTTAAATTTAGTTTGGCCGATGCCTGAAGTTTCCATAGAGTTAAATTTCAGATATTTTTGGACGTGAACCACTTTCCCAGTAGGAGGCCTCCTCCTCTGACAGCTGTTTGGTCTCAGGACCCTTCACACTTGTAAATTATTGAAGATCCCAGAAAGTTTTTTGGTTATGGGTGTTATGTACATCAGTATATGCCTTTAGAAATTAAGTTAGATTTTAAATTTAGAAATTAAAAAGTTTAAACATTCATCCGCCAATTCATTTGAAAAAATAGTAGTAAACCCATTTCATGTTAATGTGAATAACATGTTTTATGAAAAACAACTCTTACTTTTCAAAAGAAAATAATTACTGCGAGGGGTGGCACCGTGTTCCATTTTTGCAGATGTCTTTACTGTCTGGCTTGGTAGAAGGCAGCTGGATTCTCACGGCTACGTCTGCAGTCAGTCTGTCGTGTTTTCACACATTAGCCTCTGGGAAACACCACCGTGTGCTCGTGAGAGACTGAAAGTGAAAAGTGAACCTTGCCCGTCCCCGAAAGAGTCTCTGGAATCCCCAGGCCCAGGCCGCACTTTGAGAACCGTGGACTCACAGAATCCTTGAGTGCTGTAGAGTGCGTGGTCCAACCCCCACAGTGGATGGGGGACACTGAGGCTCACAGGGTCATGCTTGGGTGGGCGTCCAGCTGGGACCCAGAGCCCTGCCTGAGTCTGGCACTCTGTTTCCCAAAAGTTTTCTCTGAGCATACTCCTGTTCAGGTGTGTTCAGAGAAGCATCCTGAAACACGCAGGAAGAAAGGGTCCTCTTTACTGATGCAGGTGTTGGCGTGTGGGCTTAGGTGTGGGGATCCGCACGGCAAATACAGAAGAGTTTGTGTGAATTCTCCTGAGACCCGGAGGCAGAGTAAAAACTCCCTTCCTGCCTAACAGCTACCTACCAACATTCCCTGGTTTCATAACATCATATAACAAAATTTTGATATTTGACCGTTCTGGCCCCGAAAGCTCAGCAGGTTTGCTGTGAGCCTGTCCCTCTTGCCTGCCCGTGTCCCGTCTCTGCTGCCTCATCACCCTCATTCCGACCGCGGCCCGTCTAGTTTACTAGACCAGTGTTGTGACTTTTCTCCCTGCCTGACACCTCTCCTCCCGCGTCCACCTCCACTTTCCTGTCACCCGGAGCACGAAGACCCCACTCGGCCTGGCCTCAGGGCACCGGCATTCCCACTGCCTTCCCTGCACTGTTCCTTGGGCTCCCCCGGCACTGGCCATTGTTTCTTGAGTGTGCCATGACCCTCTTCTGCACCTCTGTGCTCTTTTTCTCCAGAGAGCTCTCCCAGCCCCCGGAAGACAGTGTCCTCTGAGCCCCATGCACCTCACCACTGTGACTGCCCCTCTGGGGCAATGGCAATTTCTACCTTACACTTGGAGCCTTCATGTGATCTCGGTAGCTTTTTGTCTCTCGCCCCAGCCTGCCTGCCTGCCTGCCTGCCTCTGGGGGAGGGAACCACATCCCACAGCCTCCGTGCTCGGCCAAGGGTCTGGTTCAGCAGCACTCAGTGATTGAGCAGGTGAGTGGCTTTCGACATTGGCGACTACTCTTTCTCTCTCTGCAGGCTCTGCAGAACATTGCTGCCATCAGCCTGGCCATCAACTACCCAAACAAGGCAACCCGCCTCTGGAATGTCGAGTGTTAGCCCTTGGTGTGGCGTGCATGGGACTAGCTAATCTGTCCACAGGGATTTTAGAGCAGACATCTAACTTCATTCAGGAAAACTCCTGTGGCATCAGTGCCCAGCTCTCCTGGAGCTCACTTCCACTCCAGTTAGGATGCCAAGCAAGCACGTCTCCAGAAACCCCCTGTGCATAGGCTAGACCCGTGCACATGCCGTAGCATGTGAGAAGCAGCAAAGCAGTGCAGAACGACTCAGAACGGGCAGGCCGGAGGCCCTTGAGAAGGTTGTTCAGAGACCAGCCTTTTCCAGGGTCTGTCCCTGCAGAAGCCACAGGCCCAGGAAGACTTGGAAGCAGCGTCTCTGGAAAGGTTCCCGTCTCAGTTGCGCTGGAACTGCTTGCACTGTCGGATGAAGGCACGGTCCGCCAGAGCAAGACCTCCAGCAGCGGCGGCCTGGCTTGGGAGCTCCTCTTTGCTTTTGCTTCTTGTGACTGGTAATGCAGAGCACACCGAAACTGGCGAGAGCCCCTCCTGGCCAGCACTGACCCCCGGCAGTCGGTCCAGGACCAGGTGATGAGCTAGCTCCCTGCGTGGCCTGCCATTCCAGAGAACTCCTTGGTGAGAACAAGTGCCCTTGGGAACAGCCTGCAGGCCGCCTGTGCGTCTGCTCACACATCAGCTTCCAGCACATCTGCACATTTTTTTCAGTTTTTGTTTTAACATATTTCAGTTTCCACTTCATGTTTTTAGAACAGAACCACATTGGCTCCCTTGAGAGGGCCTCAGGGGAATGACCAAGGGACTGGTCATTCAGGGGACAAACTGGTTTGTGTGAAAGTAGCAGAACCAAGGAATGCGCTTTAGCCTCTGTACCTAAGACTTACAGCATTCTCACAGGAGATCTTAGAAGATCTTATTTTAAGAGTTTAAAAAAGAAAACCATATGATTTTATTTCTGCTTGATAGTCGTGGTATTCCGTCACATCCACCTCTGGGACTCTCGTGGTTATTTGGCTGTCACTCGTCTAGCAGTAACAGCAATAACTACATTAGTCCTAGTGATGCTGTTTTACATTTTTCTTTTTATGGTTTTAGTCTTGCCCTGAAGTGCTGATTATCACTCGCTCCCCAGAGCCACACTTCGGAGCATGAAGCTGGGTTGGCACGTGAGCCGTGGCCAGCCTTAGTGGGACTTGCAGGAACGGAGAATGCCTTTAAGGATGGGTGTCTGGGCCAGAAGCACGTCCTACCACACAGGGCCAAACTCAAGGAAGGGTCATCACAGCCAAGGCCAAAACTGACCAGGTCAGCATTGCCATGACCCAGCCTGTCCCTTGGCCTCTCAAGACCCCTCGGCAGGGTCTGCAGGGGCCTACGTTGGAAGAGCCGGCGTCTGCAGGTCTGGGAGCATCTTCTGCAAGTGTACTTTTGCCTTCTGGGTCAGGAGGCCATGACTTTCGCAGCCCTAGAATAGGTTCTCAGCCAAACCCTGGGGTGCAGGTGGAACCATCTTGCCGCGGAAGGGGGGTGTGAGTCAAAGACAGGAACAAATGGGGCGGCGGGTCCTGAACCGCGGTGACCTAAAGCCACACCCCGATGTCAGGGGGGCCTGGCCTGCTTCCCCGAGTGCTGGGACATGAGGCAGGTGCTGCAGCTCGGGGAAACCCCCTTTCCCATCTTTTGTTCTTTGCCAAACCAAGCGTGCTTTGCGAGGTGCCTGTACCCCCAGAGAAGGCCCCACACCCCCTGCCACTCAGACCCCCAGTGGGTCTCACAGCGAGGAGTTTCCCAAGAGGGGACTTGCAGAAAGAGGGAAAGAGGCCCTGCTGTGGGCTCAGCCCCACTGACGGACAGTCTGGAAGATAGACAAGGAGACGGTACGACTGGCGCCCCTCCACGCCTCGGCTGACTCTGAGTAGAGCAGGGCAGACGGGCAGAGCAGGGCAGGGGTCACTCCTCGTGGCAGCGGCCGCCGGCTCTACGCCCCACTCCCCTCCAGAAGATCAGTTGTAAATAAGCCTGGGCTCTTCGCAGCTTCCCTCCACACACCGCCCTCGCCATTCTGGTCTCCGCACTTCAGCTTGTGTAGAGCAAGTCTAAGTTTTCCCTCGCACGCCGCGGCTGCGCCTTTCTGGCAGGGCCCCGCCACCTCTGCTTCCGGCCGGGGGTGGCGCTGCCAAGCCAGGCCCAGCTCCCCTCTGGGTCCCCACCCAGGAGCAGCAGTGTCCCAAAGGATTTCCACAGAGACCCTTCTTAGGAGGCAGGACTGCCTGGAATGAGATGCAGCCGGCAGGAACAAAGGTGTCGTGGAAACATGTGCCTAATCTATAAAGAAATCCTGTTCCAAATCGTATATACTGTACAGACAGACACTGTTCCTAACGAGAGGAGTGACGTATTTTCATCACCGTTTTTAATTTGTTTTCTTACGGGTTTACGATTTTGAATTTTTCTTATTTGGTTGAAAGAAAGAATTTTGATTATATCCGCTGAGTGAGTTCAGCCTGTAAAAAGGATGTTAAGTTGTGAGTAAAATATGCAAATGAAGAGAAATATATTGTACAAATTCTATATAAAAAAGTACAATTGTGTGTGGACTTTTTTTCCTCTTCCTTCCCCTCCTGCTGTTTCTCTTGTGAAGATTATACATGGAGTTTCTAGCAAGCCCGAACTGATGGGCATTGCAGAATCTGCAGGCCTCAGGGTTGAACAGAAGCAGGAAGGTTCTCCGGCTCCGTCCTCTGAGCAGATCATCCTCTTACCGTTCCGGCCACACCGGCCTGGCTGCAGCCCCAACAAGGGCACGCACCCTCCCCTCTGCACAGCTGTCCAGAGGTTCGCACACACAGATGGTGTCCCCTAGGTCATCTCTCCAGCCAGACACCCCCAATCCCACCCGCCCAGCCTCAGCCTGTCTTGTAGTTCATAGGAGGCCGCCGAGAGGAAGACGACGGGGCTCAGGCCGTGGGGCTTGCTGCTCTCCAGGGACTGGTTTCCTCCGTGCCGCCTCTGGCCCCTGCTTCTGACTAAACTCCGGCCTAGTGTGCCGGTCCCTGGGTCTCCTTTCTCCTTCCTCTCTCTCCCTCCCTCGTGTCTCTGGTTTGCCACCTGCTGCTCTGCTCCCTTCTCAGACACGCTCCTGGGGCGAGGGCTGTCAGGCAGGTCGGAGAAGGACGCCTTCTTGCTGGGAGCTGGCGTAACTAACTTCTGAGGCCCGTTTGTTCCAGCCCGACAGAGTCTGACTCGCCCCCTGAAGCCCCAGCTGCCTTTTGGGGAGCCTCAGCTGGGGGCCTGGACCCAGCTCTGCCCTTCCCATCCCTGAGGCTAGAAACATGGCACTCGGCAGAACCGGGTGCTCCCACGGCCTGTGCAGCCCCAGAGTCTCTTGAGGGCCTGGTGCTGATGTGTTTGCCCTCCGCACCTGCCCTTGTCGCCTGAGCGCACTGGGGCTTGACCCTGAAAAGCAGGTCTGTCCATCCTAGCCCTGCCCTGCTTAGCTAGAAAGCAGGAGCAGAGGTGCGGGGGGTCACTGCGGAGACTGAGCCACGCTAACAGCCTATCAGAGGCTCACAGAGGGACAAGACAGGGTGGCCCCAAGCTGCTTAGACTGAAGGGAAGTGTGGAGTTCAACCAGCTGAGCCGCCTCATTCGATAAAGAGCTGTGAGAGGTCAGCTTGGAATTGCACCGGACGCTGTGGAGAGCTGGACCAGCCCCGGCGGCGTGGCCGTGGCCCGCACACGTTCATGCATTCAGCACACGCACCCAGCAGAACCAGCGTGGGCCTGGTGGCGGGGCCTCAGGGAGGCCGCCCGGCTAACACCCCGGGCTCTCAGATTGAAGCCAAATCTGAACATGGCCCTGTGCACCTATGGGGACCCTGTCCCTTACCTAACTGCCATTCCTACCCACTCGCCTCCTTCCCTGCTGACAGAATCCAACGTTTTGCAGGTGGTGACTGGAGAATACTTCAGTCTCAGGAAAGGTAGGACTTTCCACCAGCTCAGGAGGAAAGTCATGATGGACTGAAGTCCCTCCTAGCAATCTCATTTCTGCTTGAGCGACACTCTCTTTCCCAGCCCCTCTTGTGAAGCCTGCCCAGCGGCTCTGGGGAAGGACCTTGCCCCGGCTCCTACCCTCTCCCTCTGTGCTCAGAGCGCGGTGCTTCAGGCCCCCACTCAGTCTTGCCACCACCAGGCAAAAAGCAGAAGCTGAGAAGCCAACACCCTGGGGCTGTCGGCACAGAAAGATGGCGGTCTGACCCCTAATGGCATCGTTTGAGTCCCTGGTTGAGCCTTAGAACTACCAACCTGCAGACATGAGAGGGAGAGAATGCTTGTGGTTGGGAGGTCTCTCACTTTGCAGCCGAGAGCATTTCTGACCCAAATTTATGCAACAGTTTGGCTGTGGTAGATTGAAATAAATGTCATAGCTATCTCATCATATTAACAGCATATGGAAAGGAAATAGGTAAAAATTCCTGAAATATGCCAGATGCACAGCCGTGGTAGCTGTGGTCCCAGCTACTCAGGAGTCTGAGGTGGGAGGATTGTTGGAGGCCACGAGTTCAAGACTGGCCTGGGCAACATAGTGAGACCCTGTCTCTTAAAAAAACAGTAAAATTTCCAAAGTGAAAGACCTCTGATAATGTCCAGTCAAGCTGCAGACGGCATCGAGTTGCATACATTGCTAAATTATTCTCTCTAGGGATTCTTGCATACGTAGGTTTGCCCGTGCCCAAAAAGTTTCTGCACTTTCAATCTGGGGGCACTGTCCCAGGATTTGTTGGGATTTCTTCAGTTGCAAGTTAAACTCACTCCAAACTAACTTAATTTAAAAGGAGAATTTGTTGACTTACAAAACTGAAAAGCCCAAGGGTTGCATCTGGCTCTAGGCAAAGCTGAATTCCAGGCGCTCAAAGATGTCAGGTCAGTCTGTCCGTTGCTCGCTGCCCTCCATCCCCCCCCCCACCCCGTCCCCTTTCCCTGCTTACCCCAGGGGCTTTCACTAAGGAAAAGGTGAAGGTGAAAAGTACCAGGTGCTGGTTCTCTGCCGCTGACCAGCACCGATCCCCCTGTGGACAGAGCCTCTCACCATCTCGTCATGTGAGGCTTCCCTAAGCTGTTAACTCGTCTTCAAGCCGTGACTTAACTTACCATTTAAAAAGGCTACTTGAGCGACCCATGAGTTTGCAGGTTGTCAGACTGATGAGCAACACCGCATCCACGATGACAGGCAAAAGCTGCACCTGGGACATCCCACGCAGCCACTGCGAGTCACGTCAGCACGTCTGCTCGGCCACGCGACTGCTCAGCAAGATGGCCCCACACAGGGCGGGCAGCGTATCCGTTAGTGAGCATAGAAATTCACAACAGACATGGAGAGAGACATCTGAAACAACCAATTTAAAAACAAAAAAGGTTAAACAGAAAAGAAAGAGCACAAGTCTGTCAAGCGGATGCAAACAGAAAGCCAGGATCGTTTAGTATTAGGCAATAGATTAATAATTCAAGACAAAACTCAACTAGACAAAAAATCATTTCATGTATCAATATTGCTGTGGCTAAGAAGTATAATTTGCAGTAAAAAATATAATACTTTTCTGTACCAAATCCCATAGGAAATTACATTAATATCAGGGAAAAATGGCTGGAAATTCGTGGAGAATTAGGCAAACTCACTAGCAAGGGGAGACAATATCTTTCTCAGTTACTAACGCGTTATTTGCAAAAAGTGAGTAGCACTAGAGTGACTGAGAACACAGTTGTAAGGAAGAACTTCACAGCAAACCCCTGCGACTGCCTGGGGGAGTCTCCTGAGGAGAGGGGTGGTGGCCCCCACAGGCCTGCTCCTGTCCCTGAGCGCCCCCTTCCTGGGGAGGAGGCCTCAGGGGTCCCAGGGGCCATGCCACTCGGGCTTAAGGGCCCCACGCTTCCTTTGCCCTGCAGGCTGGGTATGGACACAACCTTTCCCTAACTCCCCACCGCACGGCCGCGGCCAGGCAGGGCAGGGACGCCACCCAGGCGTGTCAGATGGTCAAGGCAGAACAAGCAGGAGTCACAGCACAGCCGAATTTTCAGCCAACCTCTGGCCAGCTCCTGACATACATAGTCAGGGGCTCCCCACTGGGAGGAAGCACCCTCTGCACAGGCGGCCCTTCAGGACTCAGAAGGGGACGGAGCTGCCTTTCCCTCTGTCTAAAGTAGCTCACCCCAGCCCCGTCTGAGTCCCACTTTCTCTCTCCGGGTCTTTGCAGACTGATGAGCAATGGTTGTGTCCAGTTCCCTCAGGGACACCCTCCACCCAGCCTGGCTTCCTGGCACACCAGGGCCACGAAACCACAGCACAGACACCATCTCTCTGCACAAGAGTCTTCTGGCAGCTACTAACGCTGATCTAGCCATAGGTATAATAAGTGTGCGTGTGTGTCAGTGCTGCGTGTGAACACGCATACTTTGCACCACACAGAGAAGGCCCTCTATCCAGTGCCCGTGGGAGATTCGTAAAGACACCTCCTATTTCAGCCCCCACTGTATTAGATGTGTTAGACATTACATCTCTTCCCATATACCCTTTTTTTTTTTTTTTTTTTTTTTTGAGACATAGTCTTGTTCTGTTGCCCTGGCTAGAGTGCAGTGGCCATCATAGCTCACTGCAACCTCAAACTCCTGGGCTCAAGTGATCCTCCTGTCTCAGCTTCCCAAGTAGCTGGGACTGCAGGCATGCACAACGACGCCCGGCTAATTTTTCTATTTTTAGTAGAGACAGAGTCTCACTTTGCTCAGGCTGGGCTCGAACTCCTGATCTCTAGCGATCCTCCCACCTCCGCCTCCCAGAGTGCTAGGATTACAGGTGTGAGCCACCGCACCTAGCCCCTATATACTCTTTTAAGAGGAACTGACCCCCTTTTTATCCCAGCTGGAGGGAAGAGAAAATAACCAGCCCTCACGACTGCATAGGTGATTAGGCCAGGAGTGGACACCAAGCTGGGGCAATCGGATCTTTTCAGAAATTTGGATTTTAGGACACGAAGACTGTGGCAAACCCTGGATCTAAAGAGTTGTGTAACTCAGGACTTGTGGTCACGTTGAGCCATGTTCAAGCAAAGGAAGCTAGTCCACAGGGTAGATACGGAGCAGATGAGAAAGAGAATTAGTAAGAGGTCCGGCCCTGGGGTAGCTGCCCGCTGCTGCCTTGTCCCCGGATGTTCATGCATCTCACTTCAGTGAGAGTCTCCCTTTTTACTTGAGATAATGTGGGTGGGTTTCTCAGTAAATATTTTTAAAACAGAAACTGGGTGATAGAAATGTTCTTAAATTAGACGATAGTGTCATGGTGACGGTTGCACAACATAGTGAATATACTAAAAACCACTGAGTTATGTTTTACTTTTAAATGGTGAATTTTATGTTACTCAAATTGTATCTCAACAAACAATTTTAAAGCAGAAATTACATGCCATAAAACCAGACATTATTAACAAAAGATTTAGAAATCTAACCATCGGAACAAGGAAAGGGAAGGGAAGAAAACTATCCTAGATCATTCTTTGATCAAAACAGAATTCAAAAAAAAGTGTGCAAATTACACACTAATTTGAAATTAATGACAGTGAGAAAATATAAAAATTGTGTGTATGTTGTAAGGGAGGGATGATCAAAGCTTTATTCAAGAAAAATCATAACTAAGTGCATTTTTATTAAAGCAAAATTTTAAAAAATTATATTAAGTGGTTAGAAGTCAAAAAACAAGATAAACCAAGGTAAGGCAACAAAGAAATGAATGAAAATTTTTAAATAGATGTATGAATTAGAAAAAAGAAAAAAGCAAAGTGGATAAATGTGGGTTTTAAATGTGTTGGCCACAATGCTGACCAGTTCACCATCCTTCCTAAAAATGTGCATCCCATCTCTGTCTCTCTGCTGGAGAAGCAGACCCTGGGCTGTTCCTTACACAGGGAGAGCGTCTGATAGGAACTTGAATGAAACCTTGACCAAGGGAAGCTCAAGGACAGCCAGGCACAAAGAGCTCCACCAACACGGGCAATGGCAATTAGTATGACAGTAGAGCTTGAAGCCATGAAAGAGAGAGGGACAACTTTGGGTATGTAATAGTTAAGCAGTTAGAGCTATTACAAAGGGTGTATAGGGGAGCTTGCTTGTAAGCATGTTGGATTGCAATTGAAAAACAAAACAATAAATGTGATTCCTCCCGCACACTGTACATTAGTATAAATTCCAGAGAAAGAAATACAGCTGACCAATGAACACATGAAAGGATGTGCAGTCCCACTGGTAATTAAAGAAGTGTAAATCAGAACAATTTTTTATCCATGAGGTTGGCAAAAACTAGAAAATTATACCATATCCAGACCTTCTCTCATGTTGTTGGTGGGTGTGCAAACTGGTCAACCTTTCTGGAGGATAGCTGGGCAGGATCTATCCAATGCTGAATGTATTTACCCTTAACCTAGTAGTTTCACATCCAGGAGTTTATTCTGCAGAAACCTTAGGACACTCGCAGAAAAAGTATCACAATGTTCACCACAGCTGTGTGTTAGAACAAAAAAGAAAACCAAAATATCCACCAGTGGAGGATTGGATTAATAGGCTACAAAGAGTTCCATTTCCAGCATGAGGAGCTCCACAGACCCATTTCCCAGCAAAACTGGTAAAAATTATTTTAACACGCACACGCGCACACACACTGCAACTTTGGAAATGGTTGTAAAGACATACATAAATGGAGAAACATTTATTCAGGAAAAACTAATAAAATTCAGAAACAATAGCAAGAATACATAGAGAATATCAATAAATATAGTCATGTGTTCCTTTAAAAAGGACGTACATTCTGAGAACTGCATCATCAGGTGATTTCTTCATGTGAGCATCATGGAGCGTAGTTACACAAACGTACATGGTACAGCTTGTTGCTCCCAGGCTACAAACCTGTACAGCATGTTCCTGTACTGAATACTGTAGGCAGCTGTAACACAGTGGTAAGTATTTGTGTATCTAAACATAGAAAAGGTACAATAAAAACATAGTATTATAACCTTATGGGACCATCATGATATATGCAGTCTGTTGTTAACCGAAACATCATATGTGGCACATGACTGTGTATAGAAACTTTTTTTTAAAAGAGCCAAATGGAAATTCTGGAGTTAATAAGCACAATAGCTGAAATGAAAAATTCACTAGAGAGGCCCAACAGTAGATTTGAACTGGTGGAAGAAAGAATTAGCAGAATTGAAGATAAATCAATAGAGATTATACAGTTTGAAGAATGGAGAGAAAAAAAGAACAAAATAAAGTAAACAGAGCCTCAGAGAAATGTGGGACACAATGAGGTGCACCAGTATACATGAAATGGGAGTACCAGAAATAGAGGAGAGAGAGAAATGGGAAGAAAAAATATTTAAGGAAATAATGGCTGAAAACTTCCCAAATTTACTGACAAGCAATCTACACATCCAGGAAGATCAATGAACTCCAAGTAGGATAAACACAAAGAGATACATTACAATAAAAATGCTGAATACCAAAAACAAGGAGAAAATATTGAAAGCAGCAAGAGAAAAATGACTTGTTACAAGTTAACTTCAATAGGATTAACGGCTGGCCTATCAGAAACAATGGGGATCAAAAGTCAGTAGGATAACATTCAATGCACTCAAAGAAAAACACTAGCAACCAAGAATCTTATGTCCAACAAAGCTACCTTTCAAAAATGAAAGCAAAATAAAGACATTCCCAGATAAACAAAAACTGAGTGTATGTGTTCCTTGCAGAGCTGCCTTACAAGAAATACTAAAAGAAGTTCTTCAGGCTGAAAGCAAGTGACCCCAGATGGCAATTTGAATCCACATGAAAAAACAAAGAGCACTGGTAAAGGTAATTATGCAATTATAAACAACAATACAAATGCATTTTTCTCCTTCTTTTAATGGATTTAAAAAGCAATTATAGGCCGGGCATAGTGTCTCATTCCTGTAATCCCATCACTCTGAGAGGCCAAGGTGGGAGGATTGTTTGAGGCCAAGAGTTTGAGACCAGCCTGAGCAACGTAACAAGGCTCCATCTCTATAAAAAAAGGAAAAAATTAGCCAGGCATGGTGGTACCCATCTGTAGTCCCTGCTACTCAGGAGGCTGAGGCAAAAGGATCATTTGAGCCCAAGAGTTTGAGGCTACGGTGAGCTACGATTGCACCACTGCACTCCAGCCAGGGTAATAGAGCAAGACCCCATCTCTTAAAAAAAAAAAGCAATTGTATAAAACAATATGTATACAATGTATTTTTGGACCTATTACATATAGAAATATAATATATTTGCCAATAGCAAGATAAGGGAGGTGGGTGGGAGCAAAGCTGTACTGGGCTATGGAAATGACTCCAGAAGGTAACTCAAATCCACAGGAACACATGAAGAGAACTAGAAATGACGAGAAGATTAATACAACAAAAGCTATAAAAATATACTTACTCTCTTCTCAGCCTCTATAAAAACCATAAAATTATGTAAAGTAATAATTACAATAATTTACTGTTGGACTTGTGACAATTATAGATGTAATATGTACAATAATAATGCCACAAAAAGGGGAGGAAGGGAAAATACTATATAGGAATAATGTTTCTATATCTTATTGGAATTAAAGTTAGTATAAATCCGAAGCTGATTTTGATAAATTAAGATGTATATGGTAAGCCCTAGATCAACAACTAAGGAATAGTGCCAAAAAAAGTGAAAAAATTATTATAAAAATGTAAATACTATATTAGAAAATATTCACTTAATGCAAAAGGAAGCAATGAAGGAGGAATAGAGGAACAAAAAACACGTGACATATAGAAAACAAAAAGTGTTTGCATGCACCAGTAAGAATTTGGGGAAAAAAGTACAATGGCAGACATAAATCCAATATCCATATATCACTAATAACATTATCAATATCAATATATATCAATAATATATCAATAACATTAAATGTGAATGGATTAAATGATGCAAACAAATGAGAGACTATCAGACTGAATAAAAGGCAAGATCCTACTATATGCTGTCCACAGAAGGAATAGTTTAGATTTAAAAGCACAAATAGATTAAAAGTGAAGGGATGTAAAAAGACATATCATGCAAATAACAATGACAAGAAAACTGGAGAGGCTGGCTATGCTAATAACAGACAAAATAGATTTTAAAACAAGCAATACATCTGGAGATAAAGAGGGACATTTTAGCATGGTAAAAGTGTCAATCCATCGGGAAGACATAACACCTATAAATACATATATGGACCTAATAACAGAGCACCAGAATACGTGAAGCAAAAACTGACAGCCATGAAAGGAGAAATAGACAATTCACAGTAAAACTTGGAGACTTCAAGACCTCACTTTCAGTAGTGGATGGAACGAGGCAGGAGAGCAACAAGGAAATCGAAGACGTGACCAACACTATAAATTAACTTGACCTAACAAACACCTATAGAACATCCCACCCAATAACAGCCAAATACATATTTTCTCAAGTGCACATGGAACATTCTCCACAACAGACCACATGCTAGGCAATAAGCGAACCTCAATTTTAAAGGACAAAAATAATACAAACTATGTTCTCCAACCAGAATAGAATTAATTTAGAAATCAATTATTAATATTATTCTGTTGATAGAAATTTGGGCAACTCGCAAATATATGGAAATTAAACAACACAGTTCTAAATAATCAATGTGTTGAAGAAAGAAAATTAGAGAATACTTACAGATGAATGAAATGAAGACACAAAATACCAAAACTTATGGGATGTAACTAAAGTAATGCTTAGAGGGAAATTTATAGTTTAAACATCCACATTAAAAGAAAGATCTCAAATCAATAACCTAACCTTCCATCTTAAGACGATGACAAAAGATGAGAGAATTAAGCCTCAAGGAAACAGAATAAATATTAGAGTGAAAATTAGTGAACTAGAGAGTAGAAAAACACAGAGAAAAATCAATAAACCCAAATGCTGATTCTTTGAAAAGATAAAATTGAAAACTCTTTAGCTAGATTGACCAAGAAAATATGAGAGAAGATTCCAATTTCTAGAATCAGAAATACCAATCTTACAGAAATAAAAAAATTATAAAGGAATACTATGAACAATTACATGCCCACAAACTAGATACCTTAGCTGAAATAGACAAATTCCTAGAAAGATATAAACTACCAAACTGACTCAAGAAGAAATAGAAAACCTCAGTAGGTCTATAAGTAAAGAGATTGAATTAGTAACCAAAACGCTACCCACAAAGAAAAGCCCAGGACAAGATGACTCTAGTGGGGAATTCTAACAAACATTTAAAGAATAATTAATACCAATTGTTTACAAACTCTTCAAAAAATAGAAGAGAAGGGAAGACTTCCCAACTCGTTCTATAAGGCCAGCATTACACTGACACCAAAACCAGATGAAGACATCAGAAGAAAAGGAAACTGTGGGTTAATAACTCTTATGAATATGGATGTAAAAATTCTCAACAAAATACTAGCAAACCATATCCACATCATATAAAAGAATTCCACACCATGACCAAGTAGGATTTAGCACAGGAATGAAAGGTTGATTTAACATCAAAAAAATCAATTAACATAATACATCATATCATAGAATAAAAAAACAAAAACTACATGATCATCTCAAAAGATGCAGAAAAAGGCCAGGCATGGTGGCTCACACCTGTAACCCTAGCACTTTGGGGGGCCAGGAATTTGAAACCAACCTGAACAACATAGTGAGACCCTGTCTCTACAAAAATAAATTAGACAGGCCTGGTGGTGTATGCCTGCAGTCCCAGCTACTTGGGAGGCTGAGGCAGAAGGATCACTTGAGCACAAGAGTTTGAGGTTGCAGTGAGCTGTGATGATGCCATTGCACTCTAGCCCAGGCAACAGAGCAACACCCTGTCTCCAGAAAAAAATAAGAAAGAAAAAACAAAAAGCATTTCACAAAATCCAAAACCCTTACACAATAAAAACAGTCAACAAACTAGGAATAGACAGCAACCTCCTCAACCTGATAAAGGGCATCTATGAAAAACCCACTAATATCATACTTACTGATGAAAGGAGGCTTTCTTCCTAAGTCCAGAACAGTACGAGGATGTCCACTCTCACCACTTCTACTCAATGTTGTACAGGAGATTATAGCTAGGACAACTAGGCAAGAAAAAGAAATAAAAGGCATCCAGTTTAGAAAGGAAAAAGTAAAACTATTTCTACTTGCAGATGACATGGCCTTATATATATAAAATCCTAAGGAATCCACTAAAAAACTGCTAAAACTGATAGATGAGTTCAGCAAGATTGCAGAATACAGTATTAATAGCAAAAATCAATTGTATTTTTATACACATGCAATAGAGTCCAAAAATGAAACTAAGAAAATAATTCCATTAATAATAGCACCAAAAAGAATAAAATACCTAGGAATAAATTTATCAAAAGAAGTGTAGAACTCACAATATGAAAATCACAAAACATTGTTAAAACATTGTCGAAAGAAACTAAAGAAGATCAGCTATGGCTTGGATGTGGTTTGTCCCAGGCAAAACTCATGTTGAAATTTAATTGCCAATGTAATGGTGTTGGAACCTTTAAGAAGTGGGGCATGATGGGAGGTGTTTGGGCTACGAGTTCTCCACTCCCTTAGGTGGCTTGGTGCCATTCTCGCAGTAGTGAGTTCTCCCGCTCACGAGACTGGATTAGTTCTCACGGGAATGTGAGAGTGGGTTGTTATAAAGCGAGGAAGCCCCTCTGGATTTGCCCTTCACATGTGTTTGCTTCTCCCTTGACCTTCTGCCATGTTATGATGCAGCAGGAAAACCCTCACGATACGCTGAGCAGATGCCGGCGCCATGCTTCTTGAACTTCCACAGAAGTTCTGCAGAACCATGAGCTAAATAAACCTCTTTTCTTTATAAATTACCCAGCCTCAGATATTCTGTTATAGCAACACAAAGCAGACTAAGACAAGATCTAAATAAATGAAAAAATATCCCATATTCATGGATCAGAAGACTTATTTTTGTTATGATGGTAATACCCTCCAATTTGATCTACAGAGGGAAACCCACTGGCCCACAAAACTTAGTGGTTTATAACAACAAACATTTATCATTTCAGGTTTCTGTGGGTCAAGAATCCAGGCTGGGTTCCTATGGCTCATGGTCTCTCATGAGCTTGCAGTCATCTCAAGACTGGACTGGAGCTGGAGGATCCGTTCGCTCACATGGTTGCTGGAACCCTCCAGGGCCTCACGGGCTGTGGACTGAGGACCTCAGTGCCTCACATGACACTTGTGCTTCTCCATAAATGGGCTCCCAGCATGGCAGCTTACTTCCCCCCACACAAGTGAGCCAAGAGCAAGAGCACCCAAGTCGGAAGCCGCAGTCTTTTCATAACCCAATCTCAGAAGAGACATCCCATCACTTCTGCTTTATTGTTTGTTATCTGCAAGTTGGTAAGTCCCACCCACACTCAAAGAGAGGGGGTTACCCCAGGGCCCGAATTCCAGGAGGCAGGAGTGACGGGAGCCATTGTGGAGGCTGCCCCACCGTGCCCATTATTCTCTGTCCTCACAGCACGGAGCACAGTGTGCGCATAACGGTGACGTGATGCGGTTTTGGTGTCAGCATCTCCCTATTCCACTATAAGCGCCATGGTGGTAGAGACAGTGTCTGTTTTGTTCATCGCCGTGTGCCCAGATTAGAGCACAGGGCCTGGCACTAAGGCACTCACCAAATATTAGTTGTGTCAATTAGTTGGGAATAATAAATCTCTCTTTTAGAGAACCTCTCTCTGTTATTTAGGTTAACAGTTGAGTGTCAGACATAGAAAACGTCTGACAACGTAGGTAGGAAGTGTGGAGTGCGATTTTGGAGGAATAGGCAACGCATAGAGAGGAGGAAGCCTTGTCTATCCCCCCACTCCCTCTGTACCCTTTGAATTCTTAACCATAAGCAAATGTTCTTTTCACAATCAAAATTTTTAATAAAATAAATGGTCCATAAAATCATAAATGAAGAGACAAATGACAAACTGGGAAAATATTTACGACATATGCAACAATAGGTGGTTTTCTGGAATTTATAAGAAGTCCTTATAAATCAATAAAATAAATCAACGTTCCAACAGAAAAATGGGCAAGAGCCAGAAACGAACAATTCCCAAAAGAAAAAATACAAATGACCAATAAGCAAATGATAGATGTTCACCTGCACGAGTAATCAGAAATGCAAGAAGAAAAAGGAGGAGGAGGAGGAGGAGGAACAGAGCGAGATACACATATTCACCTACCAGACTGGCAAGGCTGAAAAAGAATGACGAAGCCGAGCGTGGGTGGGTGCGCTCACCAGGCACGGCTCTGCCGGCAGTGAGGGAACCTGAGTCTCCGTGTCCCCTCCTGGGAGTGGTGCTGGCAACACGGTCAGAGCCTTAGAGCAGCGAGGCCGTTGCAGCTGCTGTTCCCCTTGTAGAGACTGATCTGTGGAATCACTGCCAACACCCCAACAGCACTGGAGACCCTGAAAGCATCCATATTAGAGAATTTATTAAATGCGATTAAATACTATGCAAGCGATTAAAATAATATTGCACATGTATATTTATTGATCTGTAAAAATATTCACCACAGAGGCCGGGTGTGGTGGCTCACATCTGTAATCCTAGCACTCTGGGAGGCCGAGGCGGGAGGATCGCTTGAGGTCTGAGTTTGAGCCCAGCCTGAGCAAGAGTGAGACCCAGTCTCTACTAAAGATAGAAAAAATCGGCTGGGCATGGTGGCGCATGCCTGTAGAGTCCCAGCTACTTGGGAGGCTGAGGCTGGAGAATCGCTTGAGCCCAGGAGTTTGAGGTTGCTGTGAGCTACAGTGACACCAATGCACTCTCCAACAGAGCGAGGAGACTCTGTCTCGAAACAAAACAAAAATAAATAAATAATTCACCACATATAATTAAGTGGAACAAACAAGTTATAAATAACATCGACAATCCCACTTATGTAAGAAAATACATACTTTTGCCTATAGAGAAAAGACTGACAAAATTTGCAGTTATGGGAAATTTTATCTCTTTTTGCTTATCTGTTTTTGAATTTTTTCTACAATAAATGTGTAATACTTGTATAATAAAAAGGGAAAATAAAGTGGTTTTTTTAAAATTTTCTATTGTGAGAGTTGATTTTTTCAAGTTTTGTTTTTAAATTTGTCATAGGGTTTGGCTTTCTGGGCTCCGGGCTGGAATATGTGGCAGGTTTCCTGCTTGGGGAATTGTGTTTTTCCAGGTTGCCTGAGAGGCGCTGGGAGTTTGGAACAAACAGGAGCTGCCCATTTCTCATGGAGCCCTGGCCCTGGGCAGCCCACTCGGCCTGGGTCGCTACCCAGCCCGGGACACGGAGCCCCTACTCACCAGCCGGCTGTTGTGGCCAGGCCTCATGCCCCACTCCAGGCTGAACAAATCATCCAGGGCTATGTATTTAATTCTACCTGGATTTACTGGAGCACTATAATGTGAGCCTCTGTTGTTCTTCCTGTTTTCCCTGTCCCATGCAAGTTTTCCTCTCCCTGTGTCTCACTCAGTAGGAGTAGGCATGTGACGCAGGGCGGGCCAATCAGAGATTTCCATTCCCTTGCTACAGTGATTGGCCCATGGTTGGACATGTGACCTATGTTTGCCCAATGAAACTCAGCCCTGGGACTTTTGCTGCAACCATGGAAAAAGAGAAGTTTCTCTCCTGGAGTTGTTGGGAGAAGATAACATCAGCCTGGAACTGCTGATTGGCTTTCCGGAGCCTGTCAAGAGCCTGTTTAGGAATAAAGACCACTCATGTTTTGTCTCCTGGTACAGCCAACCTGAGGCCAGCTACTCTGGACTTTTCAGTCACATGAGCCAAGACTTTGCCATGTTTTCTCAGCTACTCTGAGTTAGGTTTCTGTCACTTATAACCAGAGAAGACCTAACTAATTCAGTGAGCTAGGAACCAGGTGCTGGGTGAGGCCCAGAGATGTGGTGGTTACCTGGAAGACCAATGTCTGCCTTGCGGAGTCCACAGCCCAGTAAACTCCAGCTTCCTCCTGACCTTGCCTGTGACCTTCCCAGCAGGCCTGCCCAGCAAGCCAGCCCTCTGGGTGCTTCCATCTGTAGAGTCCCTGCTGATTTTGTAAACTCTCCCACCCAAGTCCCTCGCTGGCAGAATAGCAGGAAGTTGAACTCACTTTCTCCCAAAGTGCTTGGCTTCAGGTTCCAGACTTCTTAATGTCTCCCATTGTAGCTTAAGTTTTGTGTAAATTTTGCATTCTCTACCATTATGCTTCAACATTTCAAGAATGTTTTCTTAGTGTGGTGGCATGTGCCTGTGGTCCCAGCTACTCTGGGCTAGGGTGGGAGGATGGCTTGAGCCCAGGAGTTCTAGGCTGCAGTAAGCTGTGATTGCACCTGTGAATAGCCACTGTACTCCAGCCTGGGCAGCATAGTGAGACCCCATCTATAGGAAAAAAAAAGAAGAAGAAAAATGTTTTCTCCAAAAAAATCTTTGAATAGAAGTAAGACACACCCGGCTTATCCTGTGACTTTTGGAAACTAGATCCTTAACAGATTTATGACTTGTGAATATTTCCATCATTTTGTGGGTTCTTCTCACTCTCTTAATAGTGTCCTTTGATGCACAAAAGTTTTTAATTTTGATGAAGTCCAATTTATAGTTTCTTTTGTTGCTCATGCTTTCAGTGTCATATCTAAGAAACCATTGTCAAATTCAAGGTTATGAAGATTTGCTCCTATGTTTTCTTCTAAGAGTTTGATAGTTTTACCTCTTTGATCCACTTTTAGTTAATTTTTGTATATGGTGTTAGGTAACGGTCCAACTTCATTCTTTTGCATGCGGATATCCAGTTGAGTCAGCCACACAGACCCCTAGAACCCCAGGGGAGAGGGCGCACTCACACTGTTTTGTAAAGGACAGAGCTACGAACTACCAGACCCAGTTCAGCCCGGGACGGTTTCGGTCTGGGAGGATAGGGAGGGGCTGACTAGGAGAAAGGAACATCATGCGTAAAGCCTGGACAAGAAGGCCAAGCAAGGGGGAAAGAAACTGGGGGGTGGGGCAGGGGTTCCAAGGGAACTGAGGACATGGGGAGGAGGACGTGCAAACTGTCCGGTGGGGCACTGGGGCTGGGGAGAGGCTGAGGCAGGAGGCAGGAGACAGGAGGAAGCCTGGAGTTCAGGGCCCTTCACACGCCCCATCTGGACGTCCCTGGGGGAGGGTGATCCCAGGGGGTGACAGGACTTGAGCCCGGCTGGCTCTGTTCTCAGCTCCTGGGAGAACAATGGATCCCACACCTCAGCTCAAAACAATAGCTGTTAGTGTTTCCAGGCAACATAGTGCAGTGGTCAAGCCCGTCAATTCAGGAACCCGATTGTCAGGGCCCAAGTCCTGGATGTGCTACACACAAGCGCATGATCTTGGGCGAGTCACTGAGCCCCTCAGCCCCTCCAGACAAACAAAGGAGGAAAACCCCAGAGGGGATAAAGTGAGTTAAGTCCTGCAAAGTGCGTAGACCGCACTCGCACTCGCGCACTGCATGCCAAAGGTCAGTTAACATCATACACCCAAGAAAACCTAGGAGCAGGGAAATCTACCTGAGAGGTTCAATGACACTTACTTTCTAATTCTTCCCGTATTTGGATTTTTCGCAATGAGCACGTATGCATTTGTGAGTAGAAAACCCAAAGGACTTAGGATTTGTGTCTCGGTGTTTTAACCCAGGCTGGCTCCTGGGCCGGCACAGGAGGCAGAGGGCGAAGGCCACACTATTGGTTTGACCTGAACGTGGCCAGGCTGTGCTTGGCTCAGAGCCGGCTCCCTCAGGAAACGTTTGCTGCTGGGAGTCCCGGCCTGTCGTGTCTGGGGCTGCCTCTCTGGGAAGAGCCGAGGGAGGCCCTTCGTGGGGATGGGCCTCGGGAATGGCTCATGGGATGGGACCCATTTTACAGCCCCAGAGTCACCTCTGAGGGGGAGTGACTCGCTCAGGGTTTCACGCCTGTTTCCGGGGAGGGAACTCCAGCCTGGCCCAGGCTCGCTGCCTCCCCTTGCAGAAAGCTGAGGTCTGGGTCCAGAGGCCATGGGAGTCTGAGATGCCTGGTGTCCGCGTTGGCCGGGCTGGAAAGTCACATCCGCTGTTTGGCCGCAGGCGTGGGCTCTGCCGCACCTCCTTGGGGGGAAGCTGGCATTGTGTTCTCAATGGCCGGTTGTGGAAAAATCACACGCAGAGAACCGGGTAAACAGGGAACCGGGGGCCGCCGCCATGGGAACCGCCGGGTGGAGGTGGCAGCGGAGGCTGGTGCTGGAGACTGCGGCTTGGCCCAGGCTCACCCTGGAGCCAGGAATCTGCCAACGCTGAGCCAGGGGGCCTGGCGGGGGTGGGGGGGGGGTGCCCAAGGAGGTCTGAAGCCCAAAGAGTTCCCCAAGGTCACCCAGTGAGTCAGAGCCAGGGCCAAGAGCAACACCCAGGCCTCCCAGCTCTGGTCCCTCTGCTCCCTGCTCCCCTAGCCGGATAGGCTGGCAGAGAAACAGCGGGAATTTCTTTTTGAACTATCATTTTGGGGACGCTTTGGGGACAGCCCTCATCCTTCATGTCTAGATCCTGACCTTGACTGATGCCTGGAGCAAGGAGCCATCAATAGCCAGGTGAAACTGGGGGTGCTTCCAAGCTCTGCTCTGTGCTGTTTAACGCCCTTCAGAGTCCCCAGCACCTGGAAGACACTGGCACCCAAGGTATGAGCACATGGAAGGTATGAGCACGTGGAAGGTATGAGCACGTGGAAGGTATGAGCACGTGGAAGGTATGAGCACATGGAAGGTCCGGGCACGTGGGAGGGGTTAGCACATGGCAGGGATTAGGATCAGAAGCATTCAGTGCATAGCTATGTCACACTGCCGGTGCTCCCTTCCCAAGGGCCCATGATAAAGGACACCTTGATTTAAATGGCCAGCGATGCACTGTGAGAACAGGAGTGTGAAGAGAGGCGAGCTGTGGGTTGACTAATTACGCTTCCTCATGAGAGATGCAGCCACATCCCTTTGGAAGTGGTTGGACCCAGGGGCCATCTCGGGGCTTGGGGATGAGGTCAGTCTGCTCTCAGGAAGCTACTGCTTCCTGTTTCCAAGAATAAGGATCAAACGGCATTTCCCTCAAGACTCTCCCAGCTACCCAGGAGGGACTTGTCCGCTGCGGCCCTGAGCCCTCACCCGACCCCTTCGTCCTCCCGTGGGCTGAGTGTCTGGGCTACTCCCCATTCAGCACACACCCTGCGCCGTCAGCCTCCCCCACGGAGGTCTGCAGCTTCAGCTGCCCCTCAGAGCCTGGGGCTGGCCGAGGCTGGGGAAGTGGCCTCCTTCCCTCCTGCCTAGGCTGTCACTGCAGCTCATACAGAGCTGGGCTCCACTCAGTACCTGGAAGGAGGTCCTGACCTGGCATGCTCCTGGCCGGCAGTGGTGGCGCCTGTGTTCCGGCCTGCTCAGCATGGCTTCCTGCAGCTGCTGCATCTCGGCTGTCCTTTGGGAACCCCCTCTGGCTTCAGAGCACATGACTCCACGCATTACAGTCTCAGGAATGGACACCCACATCCCATGAGAGCACAATGGGAGACTCAATTCAGAGGCTTTCGATAAAACTCCTTTCTCTGGGGTGGCCACTCGAGTGTGATGGTGGGTGGGAGAGCTGGCAGCCATTTTACCACCATGAGGGGGGAACCCTGCTGAAAGTTGAGCCACCACATGAGGAACACAGCCCAGAGACAGAGAGAGACAGACTCCTGAAGACATCACTTGAGAACCCCTGATCCAGCCATTTCTGAAGCCATCCATCCCCTGGACTTTTCAGTGAAATGAGCCAATAATTTCCCATTTGTGCTTCAGCCTGTTTGAACTGGGATTCCTCCCCTTGCAATGAAGAGACCTGACTTGTCCACCACATCAAACTCTGACTCTCCGCTGGACCTTCTGGGGCTTCCTTTTCCCCAGCAGATGGCAGGAATGTGGCGGCTTCCCGTTGGGCCCCACCGCTCAGTCCTCACTCAGACCTTCAGTGACACCTGGGGGAACCGAGGAGGCAAACCGGGAGAGGGGCCAGTGTCTGAAGGCTGGGTAGAGGTGGGGAGGCCGGGAGCAGGGGAGGGCCGTGGTCCCAGAGGTCCTGGCAGTCCCAGTGGCCTTGTCCTCTTGGGGATTATGGGGGAGCAAGTGAGGTTCTGCTCCCCGCCCCTGCTCCCCCCATGCCTGACGCAGCCGTTTCAGCCAGAGCAGCTCCCTGGTTCCCCATGGAAGGTTTCCTCTGAGCAAAAGGTTCTTCCTAAAACCACATGGAAACACCACAGGCCTGGAACTGGAGGGAGAGAGCCACTCCCATTCCCCAGCCACTGTGCAAGAGGAGAAACTGAGGTCCAGAGTGGGGCTGGGGTCTGTTGGAATTCAGTGCAGACTGGAACAGGTGTCTCCTGGCTCCCAGGCCCAGCCTCAGCGGGGCGCTACCCACCCTCGAGGCCTGGGGCAGAAAGTGACTGCCAGAGGGTGGGTGGAGGACCGTGTGTGTGTGTGTGTGTGTGTGTGTGTGTGTGTGTGTGTGTGTCTGTCTGTCTGTCTGTCTGTCTGTCTCTGGGCTGGGCCAGGGTCTCAACATCCTGTAACCGGTGCTCCTACTCCCCTTGGAGGAGCAGGTGCCTCAGACAAGAAGGCAGCCCACAGACAGGCCGGCCCTGCCCCAGGGAGCCCTTCAGACCCCCACGCCCCCAGCCGCACGTCTTGGTGTGTGGGCCCTGCCCCCTCCTCCTCCTCACCCTGTCCCTCCAGGTCCCCGGCAGGTCACTTTGTTTAACGTCTGGAGGGGGTGCTTCCTCATGAGGGGAGAGGCCCTCATTTAGAGGAAGACAAGGTAAGGATGCCACTGTGGATTCGCAGAGGTTGACGGGGAGATAATTGTCGGTTTAGGGCAAAGGCCACAGCCAGGGCCAGGGACATCCTCCAGCAGCTGGCAGAAGCTTCCCCTTAAGAAGCCACACTCCAGGCCTGCAGCCTGCAAGGGGCTTCCCCTCCGGAGGGCGGACTGGGCCTTCCTCTCCAAACTGGAGGGGGCAGGGCAGGATGTTCCCAGGCAGGGATATCTGCCTCTGTGACTTCTTTGATTTTCATCATGACCTGGCCTAGTTTAAGTGAAGAAACGACAGAAGCACCAAATGACTTTCTCCGTTGTTTTTTTTTTTTTTTTAGAGACAGGATCTCACTATGTTGCCCAGAGTGGATTCAAACTCCCGGGCTCAAGCGATCCTCCTGCCTCCCACCTCAGCCTGCAGGGTAGCTGGGACTAGAGGTGCACCACTGCGCTGGGCCAACACTTTTCTCCCTGGACCCCCTGTATGCGGGTTGGCTGAGGCTGGCAGGGAGTGTGGTTCCTCATGCTGTGCTCACAGGCTGGGCAGGCAGGTGCCCAGACTTGGCCTCTGGTGGGCACCTTGCTGTTCAACCCTGGGGCTGACGTTCAGAGCCCCGTGATGCGTCTTCACCGAGATCGAGGCTAGGCCCTGGGTCAGAGGATCTTTTGATCCCAAGTGGATTCTGCTTGGGATCAGGGCTAGGACAATTGTTCAAACACCATCCTGGGCCACACACATTGGCCTCGTCTGACCGGGTCAGGGGAGCGATGGGCTGGGGAGGCTGGGGTGGCGCAGAGAGTTTGTGTTTTCTCAGGTTAGAAAGACCAGATCAGAGGGTATTGACCATGTTATGTGGGCCAGATTGATTTCTAGAAAGACAAGACCATTTTTGAATGACTGTGTCCGAGAGAGGACCAGTCTGCCTTTTTCCTCCCAGCCCTGACAAGACTGGGTTTTATTATAGTCATTTAATTTCAGTTAGTTTAACGTCACACAAGGGCACATCCAGCTGTATACATGTGCATTTCTTTTATCCAAGGGCAATGCTTTTCCATCCCCAGCAACGCCTGCTGCCTGTGGGCCTGGGGTGGCGCTGGCCCCAGCATCGCCACGTGAGCAAGAGCATGTGGCAGCGGCAGTGGCACCCGTCCCACGCGGTTCCTATTCTGTGGCTTTGCTCTTGGCATTTACACTAGAAAATGTCATCACACAAGTGCACATTGTTTTCGTCGCCCTCATCCGTCTTCTTCCTGAAGGCGTCTCCAGTGGCTCCAATGCTCAGTCTTTTCCTCCCTCGTAGCCGCGCTGTTTCGCCCTGGGGAAGCCTCCTGCCTCTCTGGGCCTCACCTCCCACCTGGACAAAGGGGAGGTCGGAGGAGATGGCTCAGAGGCCCTTTCCAGGCCCAACACCCTGCATTCTACTATTTTGTTATTTCTAGGTGAGGGACGAGGCCACAGTCTCCCTCCCAACAGCTCCCCAAGGTGATGGATGAGGCAGCAATTCCTCTCTCTGTGCTGTGAGATGTTTTATTCATTGTACACGGGGTCCGTCTGCACCTCGCAGACAGGGCAAGATGGCTAAGGCCCTGCCATTCCTCGTCTGTGCCCTGAGACACCTTTCTCTGCCTAGTGGCAGATCAACACCCTAACACGTGAGATGACTGGAATGGGCTCTGGGCTCAGTGCCCAGCGCCTCACCTCCCGGAGCCACACGACACTGGGGGAGGCAGAGTCCAGCATCAGTCCCGTTGCTCAGACAGTTACACGGAGAGCAGGGCCTGTGTTCTTAACCTCTACGCTACACATCCTTTACGAAAACCCAAAACCAAAAAACACCAATACAGAGTATTTGCAACCCAGGGAGCTAAACAGAAAGCCTTAGGGGCCAAGGTCTCAAATGTGATCCATCTTGGTGGGGCTCCATCCTCTATCCTAAGTTCCAGCTCCCCCCACCCGCGCCGGCATTTCATGCAGTGCTGCCAGCTCCTGAGATGTCAACCTGCCCCACTCCAGCACCTGTGTTAACTCCACACTAGAGCATCGCGTGAAGTCACTGGCAGGTCTGTCGCAGCAAACAGCGCCCGTTCATAAATCAGGACTCTGATTCATCACTTAGACTGCGAGTGAGCTGCGTTTCTCCCTTTTCCTTTCTTTGTTCTCCCTGAGAAACCTCCAGAGGGGGGGCAGCCCCTCAGCCTGTTGGCTTCCGTCCCACCGCTCCATCCAGCCGGGGGGGACGGGCACCTCTGGCAGTTCTGATTCACACACGACACTGAGCCGTTTCTTCCACCGTCCCAAAGTCGGAGCATAAGGCAGAAACCACGGATGGGCACAGTTACCCCTGAAACCCTCCAGGAAGGGGTGGGGAGCAAGAAGCCATCACCTGTCAGCTGACCTGGCCTCGCCGGCTTTCTTGCCAGGCCCGGGGCAGGTCTCATTTTCTCCAGCGGATCCTACACCTGAAGCCATCTCTACACCCGAGGTCCTGAGAGGTGCTTAGGGACGACAGGTTCATGGCTCCGTCACACGCACCCATTGAGAGGAAAGGCAAGTGGAGTCACCCACACCATCTAGACTCTTCCCTTCTCTCTTCCTCTCTGTCTACTGAGATGAGAGCATAGAGGTGAATTTGGAATATACGGTCACTTCTCTGGGAGGTTACAGATGGCATTTATTGGGCATCTGACATGTGCCAAGCATGGTGCCGAGGACCTGTACTGCTTGAGACGCATTCAGCCGGATGGAGTGGACAACCCAGATACTGACTGCTTTGGATAAAGGCATTTAAAACCATCCCTCAGTCAAGCTAGCAATGGGATGTTAAATAAATAAATAATCATCTCTCAGAATGAGAAGCCTGGAGGTCACTTATATAGGCCTGTTCTGCAGCTCAGCAACGCCCCCTCCCTCCTCTGCTCAGCCATCCTCAGTACACAGGTTTTACATCCTCCAGCTGGAGGCCTCATGGCTACAAAACAGCTGCTGCACCTCCAGGCACCATAAACGCTTCACAGGCAGGAAGTAGGGAAAGCAAAGGCTTCCACCTCTGTATTTTATTCAGGAAGCCCTCAGCAGACTTCCTCTTCTTCCTCCTTGGGATAAGAGATGGCCCACATGGCCAACCTCAGCTGCCAGGAAGGCTGGGAAAGCCAAGATCCCTCAAAGAGGACAGACATTGCTATGATTGGCTTAGGCCACTCGTGATTCATGCACTGGGCCCAGGCACTTTACTACCTGGAGCAAATTCAGGACTGTTAGCAAAAGGGGTGGATGTCTTTGTTGGGTGGCCAGCTAACTGTGCCATGTATTTTCTCAATTAAAATCATGACAGCCCATTTTACAGATGATGAAAACTGGGACCCAGAGACATTTAGCAACTTGCCCAAGATCACACAGCTAGTAGTTGGTAGGGATTTAATCTCAGATCTATCCCCACAGAGTGTGCTTTTAACTACCACCTAGCCTTAGGTACCCACTGCTTGGGTAGATACCACTCCAGACCATGACGTCTGATGGAAGAGACCACATCTTCTTTCTTTGTCTATTTTGGCGGTGTCTTGCAATGGACAGAAGCCCTATTGAATTGATTTAAACACAAAACTGCTTGGTTTTGATGCTCGCTGCTTTGTAATATGTTTTAAAGCCTAGAGTTTAAACTTGCTAACACTACCTTTAAAAAATACACCTCTCTTGTCTTCTGTATTGTTTTCCACTTGCCCATGCTGGGTTCCTGATGTCCTGGGCAGAATTCCAATGTAAATATCACCAGTGATGGAAATTTGGGGGAAGGAGAGGAGGGTGAAAGACCAGTTGAGGCCCAGAAGAGTGTCAGTTCCTCATTAATTGTGGAGCCATGGAAAATTCTTTGTTCCCGCCCGTTGGCTTCTTGCCTCCAGGATCTGGGTGGGTATTGCCCTTGGCCAGCTTCCTGGTCAGGTCACAGACGGTCTGATCAGTGGGGGAGTGTCCTGAGGAACAGAGGCCAGGACCAGGCTGGGTCTTTGGGAGTGGAAACAGGAAAAACCGAGCTCCGGCAGCCCAGTGGGCCCGCGTGGGGCGCTCTGAGAGCCCTGTCTCATGGAGCACTCCTAATGACTCTGTGGGGCTGGGACTACTATGTTTCCCATTTTACATTGAGAAAACTGAGGCTCAGAGAGGTAAAGTCACTTGTCCAAAGTCACACAGTGGAGCTGAGACTGAAGCCAGTGGATTTCTCAGGTGGCATCTTTTACCTAACCAAGGGTGACTGGTAAGTGCCTCAGGGGCCTTGAAGAGAGTGCTGAGGGCATGTTGGGAGCCAAGGAGGCCCCTGGCCCATCCGCAGAGCTTTCCCCAGGCTATATAAGTCAGCGGTTGCCAGCAGGAGCTTTGCATCAGAGCCGGGTTAGGAGCCAGCCCTGCACTGCCCAGGGACCCGGGACAAGAAGTCCAGCACCTTCTGGCACCAGCACAGTGGTTAACAGCCTGGGCTCTGGGGCCACACAGCCTGCACTGAAATCGCTGCTCCACCATGTACCAACTGTGTGGCCCTTGCCTCACCAGGCATTGTAGAACCTGCTCTAGAGGCTGCTTCTAAAGTGTAAGTGCTGTACTTAACCCGGCCTCTGCACTGGCAAGGACGCAGCCCTTGTTAGCTACCTTTTTTTTTTTTTTTTTTTTGAGAAAGAGTCTCACTCTGTTGCCCAGGCTAGAGTGCCGTGGCGTCAGCCTAGCTCACAGCAACCTCAAACTCCTGGGCTCAAGCGATCCTCCTGCCTCAGCCTCCCGGGTAGCTGGGACTACAGGCTCGCACCATCACACCTGGCTAATTTTTTTTTTCTATTTTTAGTAGAGATGGGGTCTCCCTCTTGCTCAGGCTGATCTTGAACTCCTGACCTCTAACAATCCTCCCACCTTGGCCTCCCAGAGTGCTAGGATTGCAGGCGTGAGCCACTGTGCCCGGCCAGAAGTTGTCATTTTATACCCTCAGACTGGACAGTGCTGTGGGTGCCAAAGGCAGACCCCTCCTGATCCCATCCTCCCTCCACCCCCAGCAGCTGCCTTTGTAAATGATTGACCCAGGAGGGCCTGGGCTGATTTGGGTATGCAAATAGGGGTGTGGCTCCAGGGAATTAGAGGCAAATGGAGCCCAACTTGCAAATTTGGGCATTTTCTTTTCTTTTTTTTTTTTTTTGAGACAGAGTCTCACTCTGTCACCTGGGCTAGAGTGCTGTGGCATCAGCCTAGCTCACAGCAACCTCAAACTCCTGGGCTCAAGCTATCCTCCTGCCTCAGCCTCCCAAGTAGCTGGGACTATAGGAACGTGCCGCTATGCCTGGCTAATTTTTCTATTTTTAGTAGAGACGGGGTCTCGCTCCTGCTCAGGCTGGTCTCCAGCTCCTGACCTCAAGTGATCCTCCTGCCTGGGCCTCCCAGAGAGCTAGGATTACAGGCGCGAGCCACCGCGCCTGGCCAACTTTGGTCATTTTCATGGAGTGCAGTTGTTGAAGACCAGGGGACAGAGCCCACCTGAAGCTCCCCTCCCACCCTGTGCTTCCGCCGTGTCCAGAGGACAGCCTGAAGCCCAGTGACACCCAGCGTACCCAGCCTCTCTGGGAGGGAGCACACTCACTAGTCATACAGCATGCCTTGGTCTACTGGTCCTGGGCTGGGTTTGCCATAAGCCATGGCTTTGGGGAGGGATTCCAAAGAGGTAGAGGACATGCCAAGGTCACCCACAGGGCCAGCTATGGGTCAGAAAGCCCCACCTGTGCGTCTGCCCCAGAGACTGGCCACAGCCCAGGTGTCAGGTGTCTTGGACCCAGTGCCCAGCTCTGCCACACTGGGCATCTGGGTGCCTTTGCCAACTTCCTCCACCTCTCTGGACTCCCAGGCCCCACCTGGGGACTTGGAAAGAACCCAGAGCACTTGGGGCTGACCTGGCAGATGCCAGGCCTAGGCTCTGGGCCACAATGACAGGATATCCCCAGGGAGCTGGGCTGGCTGCCCACGCAGGGAACACCGGGGCGGAGACCTGGCACCCGCTGGACGAGAAAGTCCAGAAGGGCACCGAGGAGGGGAAGTCAGGACAGCAAGGCCCCAAGAGGGAAAGAACAGGCCAGGTTGTTATGGAAACCATGATTACAGGCAGTGGGGGCAGGGAACAGGGTGCCTACAAATAGAGACCTGAGTTTTTCCACTACCCCCAGCCTGAGAGCCAAGGGCAGGGCTGGGTCTCCTACCACTTTATCCTGGCTGGCAGTGTGAGCAGGTTCCTACCAGGGATCCCGTGAACTCCAGACACTGTCTGTCCCAACCCCACAGCACAGTGATGCTGGGTTCAGAGAGGAGGGGGCTTTCCCAGACTCCCACGTCCAGGGCAGTTTGCAGGAGAACCCAGCCTGGCTTGAGGGCTTTTCCAGCCACCCCAACCTAGCCCCAGGCCTGGGAGCACCCTGTGGAGGAGGCTGAACAGCACCCCTTACCCCTACACACAGTGGGCAGCGATGGTCCTCCAGGCTCACGGTGACCACAATAAGCTGTGCCCTCAGGTGCCCCCAGGCCAACAGCTTCTTCCCCATACCAGGGAGCAAGGCCCAGACCTCAAAATTCCTTTTCAGGTTGTGCCTTAAGGCTTACAAGCTTGGTCATGTGTAACAATTTGCAAGGCAAATGGGGGTTTTATGTTTTATCTACACATAGCTCACTACCAGCTGTGGCCCTGAAGGCAGACTGGTCCAGCTTGGCCTGAACAGCTCTCTGCCAGGCAGGGCCTCTGGCCTCATTGCCAAGGTGCTCATGGGCACAGCATGAGACTAGATAGAGATTGTGTGTTTGTGCTTGACATTGTGGCAGAGAAAGTGGCATAGAGCTAGGAGGGACCCCAACCCCCTGTGTGGCATGGGCAAATCCCAGGCCCGCTCTGAGCCTTAAACCCCTGTCCATACGATGGGGGTGCTCTCCGATGCATCCCATGGCAAGAATGGCACATGCTTGTGGATGCAGATATGCTCATCCATTCTTTCACCTGCTAGTATTAATATCTGTACCTCATTTCTTTTTCTTGTCTTGTTGCATTGGCTAGTACTGCCTCCATTTAACTGCTCTCTTTGAGAGTCTAGTAAGTGCCAGGCACTGAGATGCAGTGATGAGTGCTACGGACATTGTTTCCGCCTCAAAACATTTCCAACCTGCAGGGCAACTTTATAATGACCTTCACGCACTGGTCTGCCCAGGAGAGGCCTCCTGATGATTTGGATGCAGCCCCTACCCTGGAGGGACACACAGTCTGGATGCTACAGACGAGAATTCAGGCAAATACAGGGGAGACCACAAATGGTGGGCTGCTTGGGAGGCGCAGGTCCCTGGCTCCTCTGGGTAACAACGTGGGCAAAGGCAGGAAGGGAGGAAACCTTGGTGGAGGCACAGAGAAGATAGGTCAACGTGACTGGAGTCTCAGGTGCAGGGGCCAAGGGCATGAGATGAAGTTGGCTTGGTGGCCTTAAGGCCAAGCTGAAGAGTCGATCTTAATTAGGAAGACCAGGGAGTCCCAGAAGGCACCTGAGTGGGAGAGCCGTAGCCTGGCTGCTTTGGGAAGAGGATCCGGCAGCGGCAGAGAGGAGGCAGGTCTGGAAGGAGCAGGCCGCGTGGTGCGCTCCCCCTTCCTGAGGTCCAGGGGTGTCTCTGTCTACCACTGGGAGGGAGAGGACAATTTCCTCTCCTCGGTCTGGCCGGTCTGGCCGGGGAGATAAGGGGGTGAGGACAGGAAGTTGCCTCAAGGAGCTGAGGCCCAAAGTCCCCAGCCGCACCCTGGGCAGAGAGTTCCTACAGAAGTGGCGGCAACAGGGAAGGAGGCAAGTCCCCTCCGGCCAAAATGCCCTGGTTCAGGTGGCCTGGGCTGGCTGAGGGCCCCTGGGTGCCTGCTCTGTCTCGCTGATGACAAGTCCCCACTTCCCTTGGCCCCAGAGCCCAGTGTGTGCTCCATCCCGGGAAGAGGCTCTGGAGTTTCCCCACCTTAACTCAGCCATTCAACCAACACCCTCCCCGACCCCTCCTGGAGCAGCACGGTCAGACAGGCGGCCGCCCTCCAGGGTGTCTACAGACGGGAGCAAAGTAGACGGTGAACACCCGGCTGAGGGAGTCCTCTTGGCCTCAGGGGCCGGGGGCTTCACGGCTGTTAGGACTGGCCAGAATTCTCCAGCCAAAAGAAGGAGAGGGGTTCCAAGCAGAGGGAACAGCGTGAGCAAAGAGCCAGAGGCAAGAAACTGCCTACCGCGCGCAGGGACCCAGCTGCTGTCCAGCGCAGCCCCCCTGGGAGGCAGGAAGTGGTGAGGGACAGGCTAGAGACCTGGGGGAAAGTCCCAAGGGTGGATGGTGGGCTGAGGGAGCAGGACTGAGGAGGTGGGAGGGTGGGAGTCGGGGGTTCCTGGGAACCCCATCTTAGAGCACAGGGATAGGCTGGAGGAGTAGGGTGTGAGGGTGGCTCCAGGCCAGGGGGGCCCCAAGCCTAGGAGGACTGATGGGAGCACATCTGGGAATTGTATGGAGTCCCCAAGCCTGAAAGACTAAAACAAAACATCTTGGGGTGAGGGTGAGGTGGCAGATGGGGGAGGGTATCTCCCACTCTGAACACCTGGGGGCAAAGGGCTTCCCTGCCCTTCCCCAAGGGGGGCTGTCAAATTGGAAAGGGCATGGGAGCGTAAGACAGCGGACTTGATGCTCAGGTGACATCAAATAAGACACGTGACTCTTCCAGCGTCTGGGACACCTGCTTACTGAGCCCTGGTGACCCCTGAGAAGAGGAAGGTGAGGTCCCAAGCCTCCAAGACTGTTTGCATTTTGACTCAAACCCATTTACAAACCAAAGTCGGGCCGTGGCAGGGCACCCCCGAACTGCTCTCTATCCTCTTTGGGGCAGACCCTGCCTCGGCCACTCCCACTGTTGGCACTGACGTGGCAGACAGGGAGGCTCGGGCCCAGGGACGGGCAGGCACCTCCAAGACAGCATGGCCAGGCCACCTTTGCAAAGTCTGTTCCCTTAGCCCAGAACACTTCTCCCTGCCCTGTTCCTTCTGATTTCAGCAGAAGTGTCGCTTCCTTCAGAAGTCTCCTGATTTCCCTGAGCGATAGCCCCACCCCTGCCATGTGCTCAAGGCACCACCAGCCACACAGCAGCCTACTTTTGTGTGTGCTTATTTGGGATTCACAGCTTGCTCCCTTCTGGGTATGAGATCAAATAGAACAGGGACTGTCCCTCCAGGGCCTGGTGCATGCTGGGATAAATATTCTTGAATGAATGAATGAAGCTGGGATAACAACAGGCTTCCTGCCCCCACCATTGCTCCCCCCTCCCACCCCCAAGAGCCCCAGCCCTCTCAAACTCCAGCCCAGCTCCTATCCCCTGATCTATGACTCAAATTCCTGCTTCCACTGTCCTGGAGCAAGACCCTTCTCCAGGGCAGGGACAGACCCCCACGAGGCCAGGCTGCCCTAGGGGCACTCCCTGGCTTTTGAGGAAACTGCCCAGGTCCTGGCCCAGCAGCGGCACCAGCAGCCAAACACTGAGGAAAGCCATCGACTCCTGAAGAACAGGACTCCTGGGCTGGGAGTTCCAAAGATCAGCCTCAGCCCTCCCTGGCTTCATGTCCCTGTTTGAGTCCCTTCCTCTCCCTGGGCCTCAGCTTCCCCTTCTGCACAAGACCTAAAGGTAGGTCTTGATCTCCGGGAGCCTCCCCGGGGGTCTCATTCAGAGCCAGTCAAAAGTGAGCAGGGGGCCATGTGTAGTGGCTCACACCTGTGGTCCTGGCACTTGGGAGACTGAGGCAGGAGGATCACTTGAGCCCAGGAGTTCGAGGTTGCTGTGAGCTGTGATCACACCACTGCACTCCAGCCTGGGCGACGACAGAGCAAGACCCCGTCTCTAAAGAAAAGTGTGCAAGAAGAGAGAGAACACACAGTGTTGGGACAGCCAGTGAAATGAATGTCCGAAGTGGGGAGAAATTGTAGGGACAGGAGCTGGAAGAACAGTCTTGGCCAGAGGAACAGCATGAACAAAGGGGCGAAGCTAGAACGTGCAAGGCCAGTTTGGGGAATTTGGAGGGGACAGGTTTGTGGGGCCTAGTGCAAAATAAAAATGGAGACCCCCAGTTTAAAAAATGGGGGAAAAATGTGTCATTAAAGGCACGAAAATATAAAGCTTTTCCTTTCTTGTGGAGTCTCTCTCAACTTGCCATGGTGTTTTTGAAAAATTTGCTATTCAATCTTCTAAGTAAAGAAAACTTTAAATTTAAATTTTTCACGTGAATTTTACCATCCCTCTATATTTTTTGCAGTGCCAGTTTTGAATGCAAAATCGAGGGCATTTAACTCACATGTGTAATCACGGAAGTTACCAGTTTGCAGTCCAGAGCTTGCACGTGCATACGTATCTTGCTTTGACCGGAACAGTGCGACTGCTGCACAACGTGAACTCCACTGTCCCCTTCACTACCGAAATGCACACCTGCTGCCGGCACTCTGCTGCTGGCTTACTGGCGAGTAAGGAAGGCGGAAAAGCAATGATGGGCAGACTTATCTTTGCCCTTCCTTCTATGCCATCGCTTTTAATGAAAGTGGAGGGCTAATGCAGGGAAGTCATGTGAGTTAGCAATGATCTAACAAGGATCTCTGATCTTTTGTGTTTCTCAGAACACTATTGCCTTCTTTCCGCACAAAGGGAGTTCAGGTTCCAACCGAATTCATGGCCTCTCAGCTGTCAGCACCCCGGCTCAGTTGTAGATGTAACGCATTTACCTTGGACTCAATTTGAGTCCACTTAACTCCCACACATCAGGAGTCCATCAGAATTTCGTGCTCACAGAGCATCAAGAATGCCATATGTGAATGAGACAGCGTTTTGTACATATCTCCTCGGCTCACACGAACACTCTGTTGTTCCATCGGGCTTCACTTACTAGGCACAAGTTTAAAGATAAAATTACCCTATAAAGAATTTCGAGGCCTGGCTCGGTGGGTGGCTCACACCTATGATCCTGGCGCTTTGGGAGGCCAAGGTGGGAGGATCACTTGAGTCCAGGAGTTTGAGACCAGCCTGGGCAACACTGTGAGACCCTTGTCTCTACAAAAAAAAATTTTTTTAATTAGCCAGGTATGGTAGTGCACACCTGTAGTCCCAGCTACTCAGGAGGCTGAGGTGGGAGGACTGCTTGAGCCCAAGCGTTCGAGGTTACAGTGAGCGATGGTCACACCACTGTACTCCAGCCTGGGCAACACAGCAAGACCCCATTTCTAAAAACAAACAAACCAAAAAAAAAACTTCGGAGATAGCAGAGCATTAAGCCCAATCCAGTGGGGGCCCTCTGACTGTGCCACAAGGCCAGCCCTGAATAAGCGTGGTAACAGTACTTATTCCAGGGTTGTTGTGAGGATTAAATGGGGCAATCCATGAAAAGAGTTTAGCACAGGGCCTGGCACATGGTGAGTGTTCAACTCAGCGGCGTTAATCACAGATACTTCCCCCCCCCCACCCCAGTGGCTGGGAGGCTCCTTCCCCTAGGCAGGCCATGGGTCTGGGCCCCTGGGGAGAGACAGAGCTGCCCCAGGTGGGCCTGAGGGAAATCAGAGCTCTGGCCACGGCCTAGTGCCCTACCAACCTCCTGCAGGGTACTTTAAGCCTCGGCTCTCCCCTTCAACCCCTTCCCCACACCAGCTTCCTTGGGGACTATTCTAGAAGGCAAATCTAACCCCATCTCTTCATTGCTTAAAAAGCCTTCAGTACAAAACCCAGGACATTACATGCACAATCAAGGCTCCCAGTGTCCTAGCCCCGTCTCTCTGGCCTACCCTCTCGATCCCACGCTGCTGCTCCCTGTGATCCAGCCACGCTCAGGGACGGGATCAGTATCGCCGGCACACGCCTGGGATGTCCCACCTTCAACTCAGGCTGTTTTTTTCTGTCTGCAACTCTCTCTTCTCTACGTGACCGAATCCCTCCAGGGAAGACCTACCTTTCCTCTGTGTCCCACCCTGACCCCCTCAGGCAAGGTGGGTAGGTAATCTCCCACCAGGGAGGTGGTACACTCTGCCACCATCAGTTCCGAAGAGGAGCTGGGAAGAACTGGGTCTGGGTGCCAGGTATCTGGTGGCAGGGAGGTGGGGAGGATAAACCTGCCCTTTGGACAGTTCGCCTGCGATTATGTCACCCTCACCCCAGCTGTTTTCTGTCCAGGGACACAAAGAAGGCATACTACCTGCTCAGTCGCTGGGGGGCACGCAGCGACTAGGCAGGCAGGTAGAGTTTGAAACAACTGTGTGTGATTCTGCGGGAGCTTGGAGGGCTGTCCAGAAGTTGTGGTGGTGGGCATGCTGACAGGCGTGTGAGCCTGCCACGGTTGCTGGCAGCTGTTTGCCCTGCCAGTGGTGGCTTGGAGGTAGGGTGGGGTGGGTTGGAGAAAGAGAACACAGGCCAGGCTGCCAGAGCAAACAGTCAGGCCTTCTGGCCCTACCTTCTAGCAAACGTCAACCCCCAGCTGAGGTGCGGCGGAGAGGGAGAGACTTGGGCGTTAAGGTCCCTAGAACTGGCAGAGGGGACTCAGACCCCAGAATGTGTGTGGGGGGACGGGGACAGGAGTTTTCCGGCTGCTTGAATGCCTAGAGCTCCACGTTTCTGGGAGAGCGGTCTCTAGTGGGGAGCTGTAGAGCTCTGTCCCCAGCCAAGTCCTGGCTAATATTTTTCAGGGCAACTTAGGGATACAGGTGGGACTGTCTTTGCATACTGTAGTGGTGGGGGAGAAAGGAATAGGGTGGAAACACCTGGGGATATTGAGAGATCTAAAATGTCAGTCTGGAAGGAGCCATAGCAAGAAAACCAACATTCCTGCACCTCCGCAGCCGCAGGCTGAGGTCCAGCTTTTGCCTGAGTCAGTCTGGACCACCCATCAAAGCGGTGAAGGAACATTCGGTCCAGCCAGGCCTCAGGTGTCTATGCTCCAGGAGCACAGACAAGAGGCAGGAGGAGCCCAGTCCTGTGCCAGGAGGAAGAGATGAGAAGCCAGGGGTGCACACGGGACTGGAAGTTGAGGCTGCGGGGGTGGGGGGGCGGGCGACAGGGGGCGTTGTAGTGGGGAGGTGCAGGTACAGTTATCTGGGAAGGCTTCTTGGCTACAGAGGCATTGTAGAGTTTGGGGTTCGAACCGCTGTATGGGCTCGATCCTGGAACCCACGATCCTGTGCAGCCTTGGTGGACCTCAGAGGCTGAAGCTCTGAACAGCAGAGGCCGGCTTGGGTGGGCGGCAGAGGGCGGCGGGGCGACATTGGCTGGGTCTCTCAAGCCGAAGCAGGTGACCGTCAGACTTTCTCTTTGCTCCTGCTTTCGGCGAGCAAGTGGTTTCTCCCTTCCCACATCTTCCTCCTCGGACTTGCAGCCGCTTCTCCTGGCACCCCTGGGGCTGCCAGAGCTCAGGGAGCGCTGGAGTCGGGGCTCCTCCGCCCCTCCTGGTCCCTGGGCTACGGTCTCCCCCCACCCGCAGCAAAGACCCCTCACCCAACCCCCTCAGGCTCTCTAGGGAGCCCCGCTCCTACCCTCCCCCCCCCCCGCAGTTACATTTCCTGCAGGGTGACGGCGTGAATCTAAGGTAACAAGCCGAGTTTCGTTACTTTCTCATACACTGGTCGGTTGCTAAATGTCCTGGTTATATGAGGAATAACCGCTCATGGCTGGGCATTTGGAAAAGCGTAAAGAAATCGCAAACACCAAATAAGGAAAACGTCAGGTAGTTTCCTCTGGAGGAGACCCGCTTATTCCTAGGCTTTGGGTTTCCTTAGATTCTGGGTCACACTTCGTAGAATTCAAGCAGGGAAGTAGGACACCCCTCTCTGGACTCCTCCGTTTTGCAGGCCCCCACCCCCACCCCCACCCGCACCCGCACCCGCACCCCCATCCCCGGGCCCAGGAGCAGCAAAGAGGAGGTGCACGCGGCCGCTCCACTCTGCGGACAGGGACCGACCCCTCTGGGCCCCGCGCCCTCGGCGCCCCCCAGGCTCGGCGCGCTCCCCGCCGGCGGCCTCAGTTCCCCCTTCTGCAGAATGGGCGGGCGGCCGCGGCTCAGCGCCCCGGGGCGCGGCGGGGGCGGGGCGGCGGGCTGCAGGGCGGCCGGAAGGGGTGTGAGTGCGGGGGCGGGCCCCGCGCCGCCCCGCCCCGGAGAGGGAGCCCGGGTCGCAGCATCCTGGCGCGGGCCGCGGCCGCCGCCGCCACTGCCGTCGGGGAAGGTCCCAGCGCGGACATGGCCTCGCGCAGCACCCGCCCGGGGCCGAGTCCCCCGCGCCCCGCGCAGTAGCCCCGGGAAGAGGCGGCCTCGACGGCGCAGACGGCCGGGCGGGCGGCATGGAGGCGGCGCACCTGCTCCCCGCCGCCGACGTGCTGCGCGGCTTCTCGGTGACCGCCGAGGGCGGCCTGAGCCCGGCGCAGGTGACCAGCGCGCGGGAGCGCTACGGCCCCAACGGTGAGCGCGCGGGCCGGGCCGGGGAGCGGGGACCTTGCGCGTCGCTGCCTCAGTTTGTCCTGCTGCCCCGCGGACGCGGAGCGGTCTTCTCCCCACCCAGCTCTCAGCAGGAAGCGAGGGCCCCGGAAACCTCTTCAGATGCTCTTGGGGCACCCGGCGGGGCTGCGCGGCCACCTTCGCGGGGGCGGAGGGTGGAGAGTGGGGGGCTTCCGGCTTGGGAGACCAGACGCCTCCTCTGCCCCCGCGCGGTCCTTCCCGCGTCCCACCTTCACCCGGGTCCCCACGCACCCCTGCAAGCCTCATTCCACCGTCGGCGGTGAGCGCAGGACCCCCGCGCCGCGCTGCAAGCCGCCCGCATCATGCAGGTGCAGGCACTGAGACCGCTGGCGAGGGACGGCCAGAGACTCAGTCCCAGCTTCCCAGCTGGCCCCGAGGGTCTCCTCCTAAGGCTCAATAAAACACCCAAGAAGGTGCAACTTGACAGCTGGCAGCCTTGGCGCCCCCACCCCCACCCCCAGGTCTTCCTCTTTCTGCAACCCAAAGCGGATGTGGCTGGCGGGAGCCGGTGGGGGCTTTGAACTGCTGAGGCGGGAGACCCACCCTCCTGGGGTGGCAGTCAAGGCCTCAGGGGGGTTGCCAGGGGAGGCCTTTCCCTCGCTGCTGCGTGACCTGGAACAGCACCTGCGCGTCCCTGGGTAGGCAGGGAGCCTTCAGGCTCATCGCTGTTCGGGTGGAGGGGCATCGTTTCTTCATCTCTTTCAAAGGAGTGTGGGGTTCTCCTTTTCTGCCAAAAGGCACAGCAAGTGCCACCGAGTACTGTCCAGATGTGGCCTGCACATCTGGAGGCCCTGTGAGGGTGAAAGATATAGAGGTGCCCTCCCAGGTTCCTTCCAAGCAGGACTGCTGTCCCTGTGCTCACCCCTACAGCACCCAGGAGAGTGTGAGGAGTCCCGAGAGAAATGTCCCCTCCATCCCCAAAGTGCAACCTGGGCCTGTGTCCTTTTGAGACTTGGGGGCCTCACCCTTTCAGGGTTCCCAGCCAACCAGAGGGGAAGGTGCTCTGGCCTGGGTGTCCCACCGCTCAGGGCTAGTTCAAACATTCGGAAGAGCTGTCAGAAAAGGAGCCTTGGGTTTTGTATTGGTTTATGAAAACCACCTCTTATATAAATATTATCTTTCTGGAGCAGAAATCCTTTTTCAAAAAAATTAGTTGCTATATTTAGTTGAGCTGTGGGAGGAACTGGGGAGATAAATATTATTTAATATCCCCCATTAGTGACTTGGCAGGGAGGGTGTCCTTTGCAGCAGGAGAGCAGGGCAGCAGGGTCTCCCCCTTCCCCTGGGGAGGATGGGGGCGGGGCTGGGGCAGCAGGTCTGGGGTCCCACAGCCTCTTTTGTGCTGCCGTGGCCTCCGGCTTGGGAATCCCGGTTCCCACGGGAAGCTGGAGACCCAGCCCTTGGTTCTGTCCCCGGAATCACACAGATTCTGTCTGTGTATGACCCTAGGTAAGGTCTCTCTCCGTTTGGGCATCTTCTCTTCATTGGTCCGGCAGAGGAGGAACTGACTGGGAGGGAGGGAGCCCCATCCCCCCATGTTTTGTCTGGGCGAGGAGATCTTGGGGTGTTCTGGCCACTGAATATCTGTGCGAGGTGACAGGTGAGGACGTTGGCTTGACACGGTGTGGAGGTGCACACAGGATGCAAGTGTGTCAGGGGTGTAGTAGGAAAAGTTGGGGAGAGGGCATTGCTGAGCTGCCCTGGTTGCTCTGAGCTTTGACAGTATCAATAATAACAATGAATTCACTGAGCATGTATTATGTGCCAGGCACCATTCTCGGCATTTTTCATCTATTATCTCATTTCTTCCCCAAAGCAACTCTATTGAGTAAAGACTATTGTCATCCCCATTTTATGGAGAAGGTAACTGAGCCAAAGGTTAAACAGCTTGCCCAAGGTCACACAGTAAGTGGTAGAGCTGGCATTGGGTGCCTCCCCTCTCTGGGCCTCAGTTTCCCCATCTGTATAAGAGAGTCACAAGTTCTACAAGCTCTAGGACGTGTGTCGGTGCCAGTGCTAGGAGTTTGGGTCAGCTGGGCAGCAGCTTTGCCCCCAGCCCCCTGGGGACCCCCAGAGGGTCTTCCCTCAGGTCACTGATTGGCTTCCTCAGGAAACGTTCCAGGGCCCTGGAAGGTGGCAGGGGGAGCCAGCTGCCCCTTCCTGCCGCGGCTTGAGGAACAGCCTGGGTGTCCTCCATTCTCTACCAGCACAGCCTCTGGTGGGTGCTGATGAGGTTTTGAACCGTAGCTGTGCCCCTTCATAGCTGGGCAGTCCTGGACAAGCCACTTGACCTCTCTGTGCCTTGTTTGCCTCCTCTTTGTAGGCGAGGCTACGACAGAACCCATCTGTTGGGTGGTGTGTGGGTGTTCAGTGAGGTCACGTACACTGTCAGCCCTCCCTGTAGCAGAGGAGGCTGGGTGGTGGGGTGGGTGGGGCCTGTGGGTGGAAGGGACACCCCAGGGACTAGCGTGCTCCCCCCAGCCCGGGAGGCCATGCACCTGCAAGGTCGTTAGTGCTGGAAACCACAAGGAAGTCATTTGCTTAAGTCCCGAAGTTTGCAAATTCTGTCAGGGGAGGGAGGAAGGCAGGCAGGGGCTAGGATCCCACCCTCCCATCTCCCCCTCCCCCCTTCCTCCCCGACTGCAGACGGAAACCTCAGCGGTGCTGTCAGTGAGCGCACCAGCCAGGAGCTCCCCATGCACACAGAACACTATCTGTCCCACCCTATCTAGAGATGGGTGCTCTGAGGCCACAGCAGGGCAGTGAGTGGGGAGGCTACTGGCCCTGGCACCTTTGGGAGCCCACCTTTGCAGGTGCCAGAGCTACCCAGGGCTCAGCTTCCTTCCGTGGGGGGGGTGCTTTTACATCTTTTAAATTTATCTTTTGAATAAAAATTTGCAGAGTACAGCATTCAAAGGGCACAAAATGTATATAGTAACGTCTCTCTAACCCTGTCCCCCGCCACCCGTTCTCAGTGCTCCCACTTTCTTGTGCCTCCTTCTCACGGTATTTTGTGTACATGCACATCTGGATCTGTGATCTATGATCTTCTTTTACATGGAAGGGAGAAGATTATAAGTGGCTTTGTCCCTGCTTTCTACTCGGTAGTCGTTCTTGGAGCAGTTCCACGAGGAGCGTGCTTGGGCGTCCTAGTGGCCACGCAGGGTTTTGTTGAGTTACTGTTCCAGTGTTTCTTCACCCTGACTTCCGATGGACGCTTGGGTTGTTGGCAGCCTCTACAGTCACACACAACTTTACAAAGAATGTCCTTGTCCCCACACCATGGCACACACTTGTGAATGTCACTTAATGATAAATTCCTAGAAGTGGAGTTCTTGGGTCAAAACGGGTGTGTGTATTCAGTCACAACAGCTGTTGCTAAATTGCTCTCCACAGGGCTGTACCAATCAACTTGCCCTTTTCCCACTGCCTCGCCCATGCAGTGTGGCACTAGACGTTTTGATCTGTGCCAGTCTGGTGGCGTAGTGTCCTCTCATGGTTTTACTTTGCGTATTTCTGTCTACGAGTCAGGTTGGGCATCTTTTCGTATATTTGGGAGTCACTGATTTCCTTGTGTCCGTGAACGAGCCGCTCATCTCCTTTGCTAGACGTGAGCCAAGGTAAGAGGCCTGGCTGGGTTGGGCATGTCCTGCCATGTGGGCCTGCAGCTATAGCCCCTGGGGAGCCCAGTGACGTGGGAGTCAGGTGAGATCCCAGGAGGTCTCGGGGGTGGTCTCTGTTCAGGGGAGCTTGCAGAGGGGCTGTGCTGGGCTGGAGCCTCCCTTCATGGGCCGCATGCTGCCCATCTGTGCAGTGGGTGTGATGGTCCCACAGCTGCCCAGTGGATTTGGACTCCTGCCAGTGGTATCTTGGCTGTGGCTTTATTTGCTGCCCTTGGCCCAGGCCCCAGCTGGTGCTGGAACTCAGGAAACCCATATGCATGGCCCACAGAAACCAGGCCAAGAAGAGTGGCGGGGTCTGGGAGGAGGGGGTGATCTGAATGGCCCCCCTCGAGGGGTGGCCTCGGGCAGACATGCCCCTCCTTGGACTTGCTCCTCCTCAGGATAGCAGGGATGGAAGCTAAGATCCAAGGGCTTTGCGGGCTATGAGACCCACTGGGGTGTGGCCTGCCTGCAGCCTTGTGGCAGCTCAAGGTCTTTCAGGCTTCACCCTAGTTTTCCTGCCCACTGTCCCTTGCTGGGCAGCCTTAGTCCCCCCAAACAACATCAGGCTTGCTCCAGCTGGACCCCTTCACCCCTTGCCCCCCGAGGCAGGGCCAGGTCTGCCCCACAGTGCAGCTGGACACACAGATGTTGAGCGAACCCTTCGCGGCCAGCTCCAGGTGAGCCGGGTGAGCTGCCAGGCCCCTCTGCAGGGCGGAGAGCCGCTTCCCAGGGCCCTGCAGCAGCCCTTGCACAGCAGGGCCGGGCTGTCCACTCTGGCGGGTCCTGGAGACACAGGCAGGGCCAGGTGGGCTTGGCCGGCTCTGCCCAGCCAGGGCCTCTCCCTGACTCTGCAAGTGACTATTTAATTGCTTTGTAAATTTACCTTTGAGGAAGACCTCAGTGACTACTTGCCTCTCCCAGGTAGAACTGACATTTAGAAGCTGAAATACCAGTTTCCAATGTTGCGAGAAGGAAGGAGTCGTGGAGGATTAGGGGAGCAGGTGGTGTGTGGCACCTGGGGGCAGCCTGGGGGCAGCCCTGGCCCTGCACCCCCTTCTCCCCAGCTCTGGGCTGTGGGCTCAGGGTGCTGCCTGAACCCAGGAACAACTGAGTAAACAATCGCTAAGCTGCTTGCTTGGTGCGGACCCAGGGATGACTCAGCCCCTCCCGCCCTGGAGCTGCCTAAGGGGTGGGGGTTGGGGGCAGCCCCAGCACTGATGACTGGTCAGAGAAGAGCAAGGTGATGTGGTCGGGGGTGTTCGGGGAAACCTTCCTGGAAGGGAGGGGTTTAGATGAAGAGATGGGAAGGGTATCTGGACGGAAGGAATGGTGCAAGCAAAATATCAGAGGAAGAAAAGGTTTAGCAAAACGTGGAGGTTATCAAAACATCACGTTGTGCCTCATAAATGTATACAGTTATGATTTGTCAACATTAATATTTTTTAAAACACAAGGGGAAGTGGTGGCAATCCTGAGGCTTGGCTGGCAGAGGGATGGACGCACGTCCAAGATACGGGTGTGATTCTGGAAGGGCGAGCTGGGGCAGATCCAGGAAGGCTCTGAAGGGCACGCTAAGGTTGGTCTTTATTTTGTAGGCCAAGGTCAGCCATTGAAGGTCGTGAACAGGGCAGAGGCAGGATCATTTGTTCGTTACAAATTTTTACTGAGCACCTACTATGCACCAAGCACTGTTCCAGATGCCAGAGGAGCTGCAGTTAACATGCTGCTGTCCTGGGGCTTGTGTTCTAAAAACTGTGATTGTGGCCAGAGCTTTTTCACTGTGTGCTGTGCATTCTGCAGGGTGCTTTATGCACATCACTTAATCTTCATAGCATCCTCATAATTACTATTATTACCCTCTTCTTGCAGATGGGGATACAGACCCAGGGGATTAGGTGACTTGCCAGTGGCCACAGAACTACCAAGAGATAGGGCAAGATTTGAACTCAAGCCCTCTGGACCAGATTCCTTGCTCTAAGCTACAAAGCTGCTCTGATCACATCCCTCTTGTCCTCAGGACCCACAGGCTAACTCCCAGGCTCTTCCAGCCCAGCCCACGTTGGTCCTCCGTGGGCATGGGCCCACTCCACCTGGAATATGACCCAGAGCAGGGTGGCTGGGAGAGGTCACCATGGGAGGGGCCAGACAAGAATAGCAGAGGGTTGCGTGCCCTGGGCCAGCCCAGCAGACAGCACCCAGAGGTGGCCAGGGCAGGGGCATTCTCCCGCTGGACAAATGGAGCATCTGGCACTGCCAAAGGCCCAGTGGGCTCAGTTCCCCAGCATGTGGCTTGCAATTAGCAAGGGGGAACTAGCATCTTCCAGGGATGTCCAGGGTGGGGTCTCTTCCCCGACTGGGCTCCTTCTGTGGCCCTGGGACTCATCCATGTGAGGGGAGAGCTGGGTCCTTCAGGGTTTGGTGGGATTGACATTCGAAGCAGACCAGGCCAGAGCAGGCAGGGCCTAGTAACCCCCAGAACACCACCTGTGAGGACAGCAGAGCCTTTTGGACAGGGACAATTCGGGCTGTGGCTCTGGGGCCACTACAGAGGGGTGGGCTGATTGATGGGATGGGGGCATCTAGCCCAAAAGTCAGGACACGGGCTGCCAAGTCTTTCCAGGCGACCTTGGCTGGGCAGTAAATAGAGCAGCGGAGGGAAGGCAGGCCGGTCTAGGAGTTAGCACAGGAGGCCCAGAGCAGGGGGTGGAGAGCCAGACTGCCTGAGCTCCAAAGCCTGCCCTGCCTCTTCCCTGCTGTGTGACCGTGACCTAGTCAACCTCTCTGTGTTTCAGTCGTCTGCTCTATAAAATCGGAATAACAATGGCATCCTCCTCCTCGGGCTGCTGGAGGACCATGAGAGAATAACATACCCAAGAGTTAGCACCGCGTCTGCTGTGGTTCTGTCTGCCAAGTGTCTTACACTCTCGGCCCCAAGGCCTTCCCATTTATTCTTGGAGGTAATGTGGGTGAGGCACCTGGTACATTGCTTCATGCACAGTAGGTGCTCAATAAATATGGCTTTTAATAATAATGATGATGAAAATTGTCACAGCAGCCCTTCGAGGTGGGTAGGGGACCCTGTCTTCCAAACGAGGCTCTAGGCCCCACAGGGAGTCGCTGCTCAGGCAGGACTAGAGCCCTGCCTGCCTTGTGCCACATGCAGGGCGGGCAGGGCAGCCACCGGGATGTCTTGGCTGGCCCAGCCTCCCCAGATGGGGGTGGGGGGGAGGGGAGGCCTGGTCTGGGCAGAGGGGGTTATCAGTCAGGATCAGACAGGTTATTGCAGTGAACACCCCCAAATCTCAGTGGCTAAAAATGCTAAAGGCTCACTTCTCACTCCTGCTGTATGCTGTGGCAGGCTGGTCACAGGGGGGCTCTGTGTCTTCCTCCCGCTGTGACTCAGGTTGACAGAGCGGACGCCATCTCACAGATCGCTCACTGATGTAGCAGAGGGTCACGGAGCCCTAGACCCATGCCGTCCGGTTCTCAGCCACTAACCTCGTATGGCTATGTAAATGAGTGAAACTTAAGTGAAACTAAAAATTTAGTTCCTCTGTCACACTGGCCACATACCAAGTGCTCACTAGCCACATGTGGCCAGTGGCTACTGTCCTGGACAGCGCAGATAAAGGACTCTTCCGTCATCACAGAAAATTCTGCCGGACAGTGACCTAGAGAGTCTCACACCGGCCAGCAACTAACATGCAGACTTCTTTTCTGAAACTCACACAGGGGCCAGGAAATGCATCCCTGCTATGTGCCTGTAAGGTGGGGAAACCCAGAAATATCTGGGGAACAGCATAATGACCCTCAAAGGGTGGGTCCTCGGTCAGTGTGGTCAGAGAGCAAGAGGGGAGACCCAGGCGGACAGGCTGAGGAGGGAGAACTTGAGGGACCGGTCGAGGCAGGCAGGAGGCATCTTGGGGGCCTTCTTGGTCTGGGTTGGGGGGAGCGGCTAGAGCTGGCACGCGTGCTCTGTGACATGCTTCCCAACCCCAGGCCTTGCCCCTGCCCAGAATAAATGCTCTAAGTAGTGTCATGGCCTAGGGGCTACATGCCTGGAAGAGGGAGGGGTTAGGGAGACAGCAGGAAGGATTCAGGTGGGACTTACACATCAACTCTGCCCTTGGCCAGGAACCCTGGAAAGCCAAGGGTTGTAGGAGTCTCCTGGTAGAGCGTGGCACAGGCCACCGGTATGTGCCACCGATGTGTGGCACTGTCCCATTTTGAAGCTGGGGCCTGAGCGAGATGACATCTAAAGGATCCTGCTCCATTGGAGGACGGGACCAGAAACCAGGCCTGGCTCTCCCCACACACACCCGCCCCTCCACCTTTCCTGTTCGCTTCAGCTAAATAGATCAGAAGGAAAAAGTCTGTTTGATTTTAATCTCGACGCAGGACACTGGAGATTACATTTTCCACGGAAAATGTCAGCCGTTGCCTAAAATAGGGCTTTGGAGAAAATGCTAGAAAGTGTATTTTTAGGTCGTGTATTTCCCTCCTGGATTGCTGCAGTCCAGTGGACCGCTTGATACTATCTGTGGTTCAGATGCTGGGTGCAGACCCCAAGCCTTTCAAACAGGTGGTCTGGGGAGAGGGCTCCCACAGGGAACGATGCTTGCTGGCCAAAAACAGGTGGACGATGCAAGGACCTGTTTCTAGTGTCAGGAAGGAGGAGGAGGAAGAGGGCCAGCCTGGGGTGGGGCCTCGGATTCTGTGTGGCTAACAGGCTCCTGGGAGGTGCTGATGCTGAGGCCTGGGGACTGTCCTCTGAGCCGCCAGGGGCAGGAGCAGCGCTTGATTAGACTGGCCCCGGAGCAGGGAGCCCATCCAAGTCCACCCTCGGGGCCTGGCTCCCGCCCCCTCCACAGCCCCAGAAGACACTTCTTTACTGTGTGGCCTCCCCCAAGCCACTTCTCCACTCTGATCCTCAGTCCCGCATCCGGGGAACAGGGCTGGAATGCCACCTTGCCTTTCCTCCAAGCTGTTGGGATGATTCAGTGACTTCAGGTACCGAGGCAGCCAGCTCCGCCTGGTACAAAAAGTGCTTCAACAAATGTGGGAGATGAAAAATCAGCATGGAGTGAGGCAGGTGCTGTTGGTGTTTAGAAACAACATTCTTCAAACTGCTGTGCGGGGCTGGGGCTGGGGGGCTCCTCGCTGCTGGGGTGCTGTCTTCAGACATTGGCAGATGTTGCTGCAAGGGGGGCGGTCTGGTCCAGGGGAAGCCCCTGGTGGGGTGGGGCTCAGAGGGCTGGCTCAGGGGCACACCCTGTCCAGGAGGTCCCCACGGAGCAGGCATGTCAGAGGCTGGATGAGCAGAGGGAACCTGAGCTGGTGCTCCCGATCTGAGGGCGGCTGCCTTGCCTTGGGGCGGGAGGCACTGAACAGGACTGGGCGGCCTTCCAAGGACGAGCAGGGCAGGGGAGCTGTGAGAACTACTGACTCTATGTGCCCTCAGGGTCCCTTTTCGTCTCCACGCCTCAGTTTCCCCTCTGTGAAATGGGGGAAGGGCTGGGCTGGGAGGGCTGGAAGGGCCCTCCTGGCTCTGGTCTTATCCCAAGGTGAGCCAGGCCGCCCTTGGTCTTCCTCAGCCTGAGTGGGGTGCGGGCGGAGGGGTAGAAGCATCTGGGCTCAAACCATCCATCCGTGACCCGAGAGAGCCCTCCTGGGGTTATGTCCAGTCCTTGGTGGGGGCGGGCAGCCCAGACTCCTCCAAGGCCCCCGCATAACCTGGTCGTCTCTTCTCTCCTCACCGCTCCTGTGGCTGCCGCGGCTGCAGAACTCCCGACCGAGGAAGGTGAGGCTGGGGTCGGGGCGGGCTGCTAAGCTGGGGACGCCATCCTTGGGCCACTGTCACTTGGGTCACTGTCAGGCTGTGACCTCCCGCTCCTCAAAGAGTGAGGTCTTCCCGAGCCCCCCAGCATCGCCCACCTGAGCCTTTCGGGGCCTTGCGCTCTCCCTCGCTAACCTGCAGGGAGAGAACGGGCCGGGAGGTCTCCGAGGCCGTCCCGGCTCTGAGCGCGGAGGGTGGAGGGCTGGGGGCCCGGCCTCACGCAGCACCCGCATTCTCAGGGAAGTCCCTGTGGGAGCTGCTGCTGGAACAGTTTGAGGACCTCCTGGTGCGCATCCTGCTGCTGGCTGCCCTGGTCTCCTTCGTAAGTAGGGCCCCGCCTGCGTCCGCGACACTGGGGAGCGTGGGAGGGAGAGCCAGGCCTCGGCAGCGCTCAGAGGCCCAGCTGTCTGCTCAGCCGAGGGCGTCTCGGCCTGCTCCCCGGCCTCCCCCGGCCCTCCGCGCCCCGGGCCTGCTCAGACTTCGGCTTCCCTTGCCTGAGCCCCCCAACCCCTCTTACCCCCTGGCTGTGAGAGTGACCTTCCAACCACACGGCTGACCCTGCACACCCCACCTTAGCCCAGGGTCTCTCTCCCTCAGCACTGCTGACGCTTCAGGCCAGACAGTTCTTTCTTGCGCTGTGGGGTGGGGGGCTGTCCTATGCACTGTAGGATGCTTAGCAGCAACCCTGGCCTCTGCCTACCAGATGCCAGTCTCACCTCCCAGTTGTGACAGCCAAAAATGTCTTCAGACATTGGCAGATGTTGCCACGGGGGTGGAGGAGGGGTGTGCAAAACCGCCCTGGTTGAGCGCCACTGCCGTGCCCCTTCCATGGCTCTTGGTGCTCCTAGGACGACCCTCAGGGCCTGAGCCTCTCGCAGCCTCGTCGCGGCTGCTGCCCTCTGCTCTTGCCCGTCCCTGCAGCCCGACCCCTCCTGGACCCATAGGACCGTGCGGCCACGGAGGACAGGTGGGGAGGGAGACGTGGTTGTCATGGGTGGCTGAGCAGCAGGGACCCACAGGTAACACATGGTGGGAAGCCGCCACCCTGAGGAATGTGATTCCTGTTCCCGGCCCCACCCCAGCAGGGGCTGGGAGGAGGCCGCACCTTGGTGACCCCGGAGTGTGGAGCGGCTGGGCACTGCGGGGACTGGCTCTTCCCCTGCAGCCATCAGGGGCCCAGCCAGTGGTGTGTGACCCTCCTGGCCTGGCCACTGTCCTTGTGGAAAGTGGGGACTCTTACAAAAAACTACCCATGCAGGTGCCCCAAATGGTTGAGCCAAAAGGGCACTTGTGCCCCATCACAGCACAAATGGACCCCCATGGACAGGGGGTGGCAAGTACCCGCTTGGGCTAAGAAGCAGCAATGGGACTTGAGCCGGGTCTCCAGCCTCCCAGGCCTAGGACGTGTGGCTGGAATGATGTGGGCCTGGAACAGGAGCATGCGTCAGCATCACCCCGCTGGTTAAAACACGGATTGCTGGGCCCCACCCAGAGTTTCTGACTTAGGGGGTCTGGGATGGGCCCCAAGATCTGTATTCCTAACAAGTGTCCGGGTGCTGCTGCTGGTCTGGGGCCCACACTTTGAGCAGCACTGCCCTAGGCAGACAGTGAGGTCCCCAGCTGGCAGCTGTACACATACCCCTGGCCCGGTGAGATGGGGGCTGTGCTGTGGGGTGGGCGTCCTATGCCAGGGCTTTCCTTACCTACCTCACTCCAAGCCCAGGGCTCCCCAGGAGTATCTGCCCCAAAGCTGGGCAGCGGACGGGAGATCCAGGGTGCAAGGAAAAAGAGAGCAGGTCCTGGCCCCCAGCGTAACCCGGACTCACCAGCTCTGATCTCGCAGGTCCTGGCCTGGTTCGAGGAGGGTGAGGAGACCACGACTGCCTTCGTGGAGCCCTTGGTCATCATGCTGATCCTTGCAGCCAATGCTGTTGTGGGCGTGTGGCAGGTGGGAGGCACTGGGCTGGGACTGGGCCCTGGGTCTTCTGACTGCTACCTGTGCCATCCACCTGGCACTGGAGTCCAGAAGGGCCTTCTCCCTCCAGCTCCAGCCCAGGCCCCAAGGGTGTCACTCGGAGGGGGTCGCCTGCAGGGACAGCAGGGACCGACCGCCTGCCTACCTTGTATTGTGCAGGAACGCAATGCTGAGAGTGCTATCGAGGCCTTGAAGGAGTATGAACCTGAGATGGGCAAGGTGGTCCGCTCGGATCGCAAGGGTGTGCAGAGGATCCACTCCCGGGACATCGTCCCCGGAGACATTGTAGAGGTGGCAGGTATGCCGGGAGCCTCCTCCTTTCAGTACGCGATGCTGGGGCATCCCTCTCTGTGCCTCTGTGTCTCTGGCTGTGTGTGCGGAGGGGTGGCCGTCGGATCTCTCTGAAGCTCTAGGGCCCAAAGCCTGTTGGACAGATGAGACTGTGGGCCAGAGCGGCAGGGGTCCCCCTGAGGGATCACAGCTCAGACACCTGCCTTCCAGCCCCAGCCTTGGTTCCTGGGAGCCCTCCTGGCTTTCCCCAGGGGATGGTGCCCAAAGCCACCCTCAGCCAAGCCATTCTCCCCGCACAGTGGGGGACAAAGTGCCTGCCGACCTCCGTCTCATCGAGATCAAGTCGACCACACTGAGAGTGGACCAATCCATCCTGACGGGTGAAGCCTGGAGCCAGGGGCCCAGGGTGGGGATGAGGGCAGGGGGTGGGCGTGTCTTCGTGTGGGGCTTCTCATGTCTGATTCCATGACCAGGTGAATCCGTGTCCGTGACCAAACACACGCATGCCATCCCAGACCCCAGAGCTGTGAACCAGGACAAGAAGAACATGCTGTTTTCTGTAAGTCCCTAGGATGCCTGGGGCTTTGCCCAGACAATGATACTAAAAATAACAACATTAAGATGAATCAGGTAATGTCCTACTGGAAAGAACCTCATAGATTATTGACAATGCATGCAAATTTATAGTAATAATAATAGCTTGTATTTACTGAAGGTTGTGTGCCCGACCTGTTTTAAGCCCTTTATACATACTAGTTTATTTAGTCCTTACAACAAACCTTTCAAATAAATGCTCTTGTTATCTATATTCTCCAGCAAGGAAGCAGGCACAGAGAGGTTAAGTAAGTTGCCCAAGGTCACACAGCCAGTGAGTGGCAGAGCTGGGATGTGAACTCAGACATCTTGTCTCCAGAGCTTGTCTTCTCTCTTCTTACCTGCTGAGATACCCTGCCTTAATCTGGGGAGAGGCAGAGCTTACCTATAATCATGCAACAGAAAACCTTCTAGAGGAAATAGGGTTACAAAAGTGGTGGAGGAACAGTCCATTTCTCAGATGGGAAAACTGACCCACAAGGCATGATGCCAGGTCCTCCTGGCTCTTCTCAGGGAGTGCCATCAGTGCAGCTTTGGTGGGAGAGACCTACCACTGCAACCTCAGGAAGAATTAGCAAGTGATATTCACACCTGCCCAGCAACAGGCTGAAGCCAGTACAGAGTATTTGGGGACACAAGGAAGGGTCAGGCCAGTCGGACAGTGGCCCAGGGTACCAAGTTATAAGGGGCTAGAAAAATTCCTGGAAGTGAAGAGAAACAGAGAAAGCGATGTTCACCCAGAGCTCCTCTTGAGGAGCGCAGGCCGCCTAGTTTCATGGAAGCCCCGGGCAGGTTGTTTTGGGGCGGGAGGGGGGCTCTGGGAGGCATGCCCAAGCATCAGCAGTGTCACTAAGAAGCTTTCCGAGCAGGGTGGTCTGGCTGACCCCCACCCATGGGAGGCCAGGGCTGCCACCAGCACCTGCCCTCTTGCCAGCCCTGCCGGCGCATCCATTTGGAGGGGCACCGGGTTATTGGCCTCCTTGGAGCTACTGTGGCTTGGGCCTCTGTTGGACCATTTTGCAGAGGAGGACACTGAGACACGAGGCTGGCTGTCCCTTATACCAGGACTTGGGGATTTTACCAGGGCCTTGGAAACAGACGAGCTGAGGCTCAGGTTTTCTGGATTCTTCAGTGAATATTTATGGACCGTCTTCCTAGGTTCATGATCAGCCACACAGAGCCACACCCCTGTGTGGCTACAGAGGTTGTTTCCAAATTGCATTTTGGTGGGTTGGTGTCCATGCTGTGCTGGTTGGTCATGTTGGTATCGGCCCTGGTGTGTCCTCTGTGCCAGGTCCTATGCTAGGCCCTGGGGATACGGCGATGAACCAAATCTCTGCCTTCCTAGAGCTGACACCGTCATGGGAAGGCAGCAGTGACCCAATAAGCAGGTAGCTGCGTAAGTCACGGAGAAAAAGAAAGCCAAGGAGGATAAGTGCCCTGCTCTGGCCTGAAGGAGCCAGAGGCCCTGGGCCCCGGCGGGTGCTGAGCTGCCCCTCCCTCACCCCTCCCTTGGCCAGGGCACCAATATCGCGTCGGGCAAGGCAGTGGGAGTGGCAGTGGCCACGGGCCTGCACACGGAGCTGGGCAAGATCCGCAGCCAGATGGCGGCGGTGGAGCCAGAGCGGACGCCGTTGCAGCGCAAGCTGGACGAGTTTGGGCGGCAGCTGTCCCATGCCATCTCCGTGATCTGCGTGGCTGTGTGGGTCATCAACATCAACCACTTTGCCGACCCAGCCCACGGTGGCTCCTGGCTGCGTGGCGCCGTCTACTACTTCAAGATCGCTGTGGCCCTGGCTGTGGCTGCCATCCCCGAGGGCCTCCCGGCTGTCATCACTACATGCCTGGCACTGGGCACAAGGCGCATGGCACGCAAGAACGCTATCGTGCGGAGCCTGCCCTCTGTGGAGACCCTGGGCTGCACCTCGGTCATCTGCTCGGACAAGACGGGCACGCTCACCACCAATCAGATGTCTGTCTGCCGGGTGAGTGGCTGCAGCCAGCTTGGTGTTGCTGTGTGAGGCTGGGCAGGCTGGGCTCCCTCTCTGGGCTGCTCCCCAACCTCCTTTTTGGAGGACAGAATCTGTGGGTTGTCTCACGGAGGGGGAGCAGGTGCAGATTTTCATGGGGCAGGCTAAAGCAGACAACGCCTGGCTTGACAGATGTCACTGGGGCCTGCATGTCACTGTCCAGCCTGGGCCAGGGTGCTCACAGCCTGTGAAGGAGTGTGTGAGCCCTGCCAGGTTGCCATAAAGGAAGCCAAGCTGGGCCTGGACCCGGGTTCTATCCTGCTCCATCATGACTCTGTGCAATTGATACCTGTCACCAGATATGCTGGTTCCAGTGACCTGGGAAGGGCCAGGGCAGGAATTATTCATTCCCTGGCACTCGATCCCACATCCCGGGCCCACTGCCCACATGCTCCAGGGATGGTGGCTGAGACTCCAGGAGGCCTGTGGGTCAGAGGGCTCCTCCTGACCCAGTAGGAGGGTGGATGGGGAAATGGTGAAGGCGATGGGTTTCCCACCCTTCCTGAGTTCCCCATCACTCTTCTCCCACCCCTGCTCCCACAGTCTGCCCACTGGGCTTAGACACCCAGGCTCTGTATTCTGAGACCCCAAGGCCCTGTGGAAGCCCATCAGAGGCTGCAGTAGCACTGACCTACTAAAATCCCTAGTAGAATTTTTTTATTTGAATGGAGTACTCTGACTAAACTAAAGATTTAAGCCAGGCACAGAGATTCATGCCTGGAGTCCTGGCTACTCAGAGGGCCAAAGTGGGGGGATCACTTGTGCCCAGGAGTTCAAATCCAGCCTGGGCAACATAGTGAGACCCCATCTTTTAAAAAGATAAAATTTAAATTTAAAAAAATAAAGATTTTAAAAGCACAATATAGAGAAGTTTTAGAGGCCTTACGTGCTGGATAATGGGCTATGTTTGCTGGAGGACTGTCCCCAGGAGCTGGGAGAAGAGCGGCAAGGAAGGGACATTTATTGAGCACCTGCTGGGTGCTGGGTTGGCCATTGCTTGAGAATGTGCTGCAAGGCAGTTTCCGGGAAGCGAGAACTGTCTCCCTAGCAACAAGATAATGGGCTGCCATGGGAGGGGTGAACCCTGTCCCTGAGGTGCACAGGAAAGGGCTGGGTGACCCAGCAGGCCCTGTGGGCAGGGCCTCACTCTCTGGGGACATCTCTGGACTGGAGGGACTGCACCTCAGAGAGGGGCGTGGGTTTCTTCCCTTTAAAGCCAAGAACTCATCCCCTTGAAGGAGGAGGAGAGGCAGATAAACTCTGATCCCACTTTCTCCCCTTGGTACCACTGGAGAAGCTGAGGCTCAGGTCCTCGGCCAGGTGTCACAGTGAGATGGGCAAGGACCCAGGCTTTCTGTCCAGCTCAGGGCTCTCTCAAGCTGGCAGCCGCCCCCAGAGCATTGAAGAACTTGCCCTAAATCTCCCAGGAGCCAGGGCAAACGGACAAGCCAGAACTGGACACACCTGGGCAGAGCAGACAGTCCCCACCTCGGCCTGGACCCTGTACTCTTTACTTCCCTCCTGGAGGGGGAGGGAGGCCCGCAGGAGCCCACCCTGGGGTCAGGTTTTATTCAAGCTGGCAGCCCAGGGAGGAGGGAGGCTACTGGGTCCTCCCGAGCACGCCTGAGCACGCCCCTATGCTCCCCAGATGTTCGTGGTCGCGGAGGCCGAAGCGGGCTCCTGCCGTTTGCACGAGTTCTCCATCTCGGGTACCACGTATACCCCCGAGGGCGAAGTGTGAGTGCGGGCAAGGGCGCAGGGCCGACCGGTGGGCGGGGCTATGTGGGACGGCAGAGGTGTCTGGGGAGGCCTTCTGGGGGCGGGGCCGAGCGGCTGGGCCCCTCCCAGGGGCGGGGCCAGGGCTCCTGTACTGACGGGCCTGGGCTCCGCAGGCGGCAGGAGGAGCAGCCCGTGCGCTGTGGGCAGTTCGATGGGCTGGTGGAACTGGCGACCATCTGCGCCCTGTGCAACGACTCGGCGCTGGACTACAACGAGGTGGGCCCCCGCTCCCTTTCATGACCTTTCTAGTATCTGGGCGCTCAGGACAGACCTTTTTCCAGTCTCAAAGCTCACGGAGTGGGTAGTCCTTTCCCCTTGGGAGTGCCACACCCCAGGAGCATGGTCACCCCGGCACCCCCCCCCCACCCACGCTACTCTTCAGACTGGTCTTAGAACCCTGCCCCTCGGGCTCGTGGGCTGTGGGGGACTGCAGTGTAAGGAGTGAAGGGCCAGGGCTGCCTCAGGGAAGAGATTGCAGGGCAGGACTAGGGAGGGTGTGTAAAGCAGAAGGCACAGCCCAGAAAAGGCCCACTGTCTGTAAAAGCCTGGTGTGATCTGGGCATTGAATGCCGTTCGTGTGGCTGGAGCAGTGGAATGGAGCTTGCTGCCCGAGTGGAAGTCCTTGGCCAGACCGAGCCAGCTCCCATGCCAAGCTGTGGGCAGCAGAGAGCCATTGGAGAGTTTTGAGCAGGAGAGTGACATGGTCAGATTTGCATTTGCAAAAGATCACCCAGGCTTCTGGGCGGAGGATAGAACAGACAGGACAAGACAGGAGCCAGGAAGCCCTGTGTGGGTGTCCGGGCCAGAGCGATGCTGGCTGCACCCTGTCTGGGGCCTTGGGGAGAGGGGAGAAGGCATGGGTTGGAGAGATTTGGGAGCCAAAAGTCCTAGGACTTGGTGACTGGTTAGGTGAAAGAGAGAGGGAGGAGGTCAGGGTAGCTCCTGGTTGCTGTCCCAGTTAGGGCTGACAAGCATGGGGAGGAAAGGAGGTGGCCTGAGGGGTCCCCGGGGAACAAGGTCCAGGAGGCAGCAATCGGACGTGTGGGCTTGGAGCTCGGGAGAGAGGTCTTGGCTGGGCTGGGCACTGGAGGTCCCGAGCACGTGAAAATGCATGGAGGCAGGAGGCATGGGGGGTCTCAGGGAGAGCGGGTGGGAGGGAAGGAGCCGGGTCAGACGGAAGAACCTGGTGAAGGAGCCTCAGAAAGGGTGGCCAGAGAGGGCGGCGGAGGGCAGCAGTGACACCAGGGGTTGGGGGAGGGGGTGAACGCCAGTGTCAGACACCACCCTGACCCTGGGGCATCTGGGCTGGGAAGGGCTCTCAGGACTGTGCAAAGGAGGTTACAAGGAACTCCAGCAAAGGGAGCTCCAGGGGACAAGGAGTGAGTGAGTGAGGCTGGGGAGACCAGCTGGGGACCGCCTGCCCCTTACTCCCTGTCCCTGGGTCCTGCCAGGCCAAGGGCGTGTACGAGAAGGTGGGAGAGGCCACGGAGACGGCTCTGACTTGCCTGGTGGAGAAGATGAACGTGTTTGACACCGACCTGCAGGCCCTGTCCCGGGTGGAGCGAGCTGGCGCCTGCAATGCAGTGAGCAGGGTTGGGGGGCTCAGGCTGCGGACTGCATGGCTGGGCCTTCTGGGGCGTCTGGAGAAGAAAAGAGGAGAGCGAAGTCTTGGGAGGCTTCTGGGAGGAGGAAGGACCTCAAAGCCTAAGTAACACTTGACTAGGGAGAAAAGCAGAAAAGGCTAAGTGTGGACAAGGGCTTAAAGTTGGGGTGCACACAGTATGGTCAGGAAATGGCAGCTTATTGGCAAGGTGGAGGGAGGAGAGGGAGGTGGAGGCCTCGAATGCCAAGGACAGAGGAGTACAGATGTCATCCCACAGAGCAGAGGCTCTTCTTAGGGCCAAGCAGCTGGTGGGAAAGCAGACAAGTTACCGGCTCTGTCCCTGATGCCCTGACTTGCTTGGACCCCACAGGTCATCAAGCAGCTGATGCGGAAGGAGTTCACCCTTGAGTTCTCCCGAGACCGGAAGTCCATGTCGGTGTACTGCACACCCACCCGCCCCGACCCCACAGGCCCAGGCAGCAAGATGTTTGTGAAGGTGGGGCCCCTGCATGTCCAGGGTCCCTGGGGGACCTGGTCCAAGTCCTCTGCAGCACCAGAGCCTGCAGCTGCAGGAGACTAAGGGAGGTGTGAGCCTGTTGTCCAAGGATGAATCAGAGTAGGGGTGTTCAGCACGCTGCGGGCAGCTGGGAGCAGGATCCAGGCTTAGCGGAGATAAGCCAGACCCAGGGGACAGAGCCCTGCCCCTGGCATGGTCTCGGCTCTGGGATGAGGGTCACTGCCTCACCACATGACCCTGGGGTCATTCATGCTCCTCTGTGGGCCTCGATAGCCCCGTGTGGACCACAGGGTCGGGCTGGAAGTTCTCAGAAGCATTTTTGCCTTGACTGGTGGTTTAGAGGTGGTTGGTGCCCACCCTTGGTGCTTCATGTTTTGGAAACTAAGTCCCAGGGAGGGAAAGGAGCCAGCTCCTGTCCAGACGTCTGTCTACAGCACCTCCTGTTGCTGCTTTCAAACCTGAAGTAGGAATCCCAGCCCTAACTTTATCCCGCGATGGAGGTTTTAACCCCTTTTGAAACAAAAAGGCTTCCATATTGGGAGCTTGGGCCACTTTTGAAAAGTTAGTGTCTGGGGTGACCTTTTGGGAACAGGAGAAGCCATTGAAGGAACATTCAGAGGCTATTCCTGGCACTGGGGTGAGATCCAAAGTGAGCCCCTGAGGCTGCTGAGGAGCCTGTCCCCCCAAAGACCGCCTTCCCGGGGCTGCACCCACCACACCCTCTGCATGGTTCTCTTTCTGGTCCCCAGGCAGGGTCCAGTCTGCCTCCTGTTGCTGAGGACTCTGCAGCATTGGAATCCCAGTTGTGCCAAGCAGGCAGAGAGGCAGGGCCTGTAGGGGACGCCATTCCCCCCAACCACCTACCCTCAAGACACTGCAGCAGGCCTTCCGAGCTGTGGGCTGATAGGGGAAGGGTACCCTTGGTGGGTGGCTGTCCCACCGCCCCCCATTCCCTTAATGTTTTCTTACAGCGAGGTTCCCACTTGGAGCTTTCAAGGAACGGATTCTGGTCCATGCCTTGCTGTGTGTACCCTTGGGTGGCCTCTCCCCATATCTTGGTCTCAGTTTCCTCAATTGGGGCGGGGTTCTGACTGATGGATTTGCCTCCTCTCCCCTCTCCTCAGGGGGCTCCTGAGAGTGTGATCGAGCGCTGTAGCTCAGTCCGTGTGGGGAGCCGCACGGCCCCCCTGACCACCACCTCCAGGGAGCAGATCCTGGCAAAGATCCGGGACTGGGGCTCAGGCTCAGACACACTGCGCTGCCTAGCGCTGGCCACCCGGGATGTGCCCCCGAGGAAGGAGGACATGCAGCTGGATGACTGCAGCAAGTTTGCTCAGTACGAGGTGGGTGCTGGGAGCCGGGTGTCCCCCTGCTGCAGCTGGGCAGGTAGCAGGTCGAGGATGGGCTCAGGCCCCACTCGCATCTGCTCCCTCCCCACAGACAGACCTGACCTTCGTGGGCTGCGTGGGCATGCTGGACCCGCCAAGGCCCGAGGTGGCTGCCTGCATCACACGCTGCCACCAGGCGGGCATCCGAGTGGTCATGATCACAGGGGATAACAAAGGCACGGCCGTGGCCATCTGCCGCCGGCTTGGCATCTTTGGGGACATGGAGGACGTGGAGGGCAAGGCCTACACAGGCCGAGAATTCGATGACCTCAGCCCCGAGCAGCAACGCCACGCCTGCCGCACCGCCTGCTGCTTCGCGCGGGTGGAGCCCACACACAAGTCCCGCATCGTGGAGAACCTGCAGTCCTTCAATGAGATCACCGCCATGGTGAGGCCAGACTGGAGCCCGGGGAGGTGGTGAGGCGTGGGGCCGCCGGGTGTGGAGAGGGCAACCCGTGCAACCCCCACCTCAGCCTCATTCGTATTTTCTCTAGCATTTTATTACAAAAAATTCAAATGCAAAGAGAAATTGAAATAATTTTACAGTGAACACCTATGTATCGTCATCTCAATTCTACAGGTCACAGTTGATTCTATTTGCTTTATCACGTATCCATCCATCTGTTCATCCTGTATCCAGCCTTATCCATCTTTTCTTAAAATGCATTTCAAAGGAAGTTGCCAACATGAGGGCGCTTCACCCTTACATGCCATAGAACACATATCATTAACTAGAGAGAGATTTTGTGCGTGGTTCTCTTTTTCCTTTTTGAGGTAGATCGCATTTGATGAAACGCACACATTGTCAGCGTATCTTTTGATGAATGTGGTAACACGCACACCGCTGTGTGATCCACATCCTTATCAAGACGGGAAACATCGCCATCAACCCACGAAGGCCCCTCAGGCCCCTTCCTCATCCATCCCCTGTCGCAGGACAGGCAACCACTGCTCTGACTTTTTCCCACCACCCATTAGTTTTGCTTGTCCTAGATGTATTTTCGTACGAATGGAATCACATGGTGTGTGGTCTGGCTTCCTCCTTTTGAGCTCTGTCTGCGTTGTCGTGGGCATCAGGCCACGGCATGAATGTGCCACAGTTGGTTTATCTGTTCACCTTTGGGCGGACATTTGGTTTGGGCCCAGTTTTCCTTCTGTCTCGTTCTTGACTGGCTGACCTGCTCTTCAGTTCTGATCTGATTCTTGACCTCAGGCTCACCCCTGACCCTGACCTGGCCTCTGTTATTAGTCTTGACCTCTAGCCTAACCCCACCCTTTACCTTGACCTTAACCCTGACCCCTGGCCCAGCCTTGACCTGAGCACCCACCTTGACTTGACTATACGTACAGCCTGGCTCTTGACCTTATGTTTGACCTCTGTGCTGACTTTGCCCCTGTCCTTCACACTGACTTCATTTTACTCTAACTCTTTTTTTTTTTTTTTTTTTTTTTTTTTTTT
>RJWJ010000387.1:46672-254496 GCA_004363605.1 Indri indri | reverse complement strand
CCTCCCCCCTGCCCAACATCCAATAGATGTTATTCTTACATGTACACTTATGTGTTGATCAGTTAATACCAATTTGATGGTGAGTACATGTGGTACTTGTTTTTCCATTCTTGGGATACTTCACTTAGTAGAATGCATTCCAGCTCTATCCAGGAGTATACAAGAGGTGCTATACCACCATTGTTTCTTAAAGCTGAATAGTACTCCATGGTATACATATACCACATTTTATTAATCTACTCATGTATTGATGGACACTTGGGTTGTTTCCACATCTTTGCAATTGTGAATTGTGCTGCTATAAGCATTCTGGTGCAGGTGTTTTTCTTACAGAGTGTCATTTGATCATTTGGGTAGATGCCCAGTAATGGGATTGCTGGATCGAATGGTACTTCTAAATGTATCTCTTTAAGGTATCTCCATATTGCTTTCCACAGAGGTTGCACTAGTTTGCAATCCCACCAGCAGTGTATGAGTGTTCCTATCTCTCTGCATCCACACCAACATTTATTGTTTTGGGACTTTTTGATAGAGGCCAGTCTCACTGGAGATAAGTGATACCTCATTGTGGTTTTGATTTGCATTTCCCTGATGATTAGAGATGTTGAGCATTTTTTCATATGTTTTTTGGCCATTATTCTGTCTTCTTTTGAAAAGTTTCTGTTCATGTCGTTTTCCCAATTTTTGATAGGGTTGTTTGATTTTTTCTTGTTGATTTTCCTGAGTTCTAAGTTGATTCTAGTTATCAGCCCTTTATCGGATTTGTAGCATGCAAAACTTTTCTCCCATTCTGTAGGTTGTCTGCCTGCTCTTGTGACAGTTTCTTTGGCTGTGCAGAAGCTTTTTAATTTGATCAGGTCCCATTTATTTATTTTTGTTGTTGCTGTGATTGCCTTTGGGGTCTTCTTCATAAATTCTTTGCCTAGGCCAATGTCTAGAAGAGTATTTCCAACATCTTCCTCTAGAATTCTAATAGTTTCACTCCTCAGGTTTAAGTCTGTTACCCAGCGTGAGTTGTTTTTTTGTGAGAGGTGAAAGGTGTGCATCCTGGTTCAGTCTTCTACATGTGGCTATCCAGTTTTCCCAGCACCATTTATTAAATAAGGATTCTTTTCCCCAGTGTATGTTTTTGTCTACTTTGTCAAAGATTAGGTGGCTATATGAGAATGGTTTTATATCTGGGTTCTCGGTTCTGTTCCACTAGTCAATGGCTCTATGTTTGTGCCAGTACCAAGCTGTTTTGATTACTGCAGCCTTATAATAAAGTTTGAAGTCTGGTAAGTTGATACCTCCCATTTTGCTTTTATTGCCTAGAATTGTTTTCGCTATGCGGGGTCTTCTCTGGTTCCATACGAAGCGTAGAATGATGTTGGTATTTTAACAGCAATTGTGTTGAATCTGTAGATCACTTTGGGTAGTATAGACATCTTAACAATGTTGATTCTGCCGACCTACAAGCATGGTATGGTTTTCCACCTCTTTACGTCCTCTGCTATTTCCTTCCTCAATGTTTCATAGTTCTCCCTGTAGAGGTCTTTTACCTCCTTAGTTAAACATATTCCTAGATACTTTATTTTCTTTGTTGCTATTGTGAAGGGAATTGAGTCTTTGATTTGGTTCTTGGTATGCCTACTATTGGCATATATGAAAGCCTCTGATTTGTGTGTATTGATTTTATATCCTGAGACTTTACTGAATTCATTTATCAATTCCAGGAGCCTCTTGGTTGAATCCATGGGGTTTTCTAGATATAATATCATGTCATCAGCAAATAGTGGGAGTTTGATCTCTTCCGTTCCCATTCGTATGCCTTTAGTTCCACTCTCTTGCCTGGTTGCTGTGGCCAGGACTTCCAGCACTATGTTGAATAGAAGTGGATAGAGTGGGCAACCTTGTCTGGTTCCAGTTCTAAGTGGGAATGCTTTTAATTTTTCCCCATTCAGTATGATGTTGGCTGTGGGTTTGTCATAAATGGCTTGTATCATTTTTAGGTAAGCCGCATCTATGCCTATTTTGTTAAGCATTCTTATCATAAATGGGTGTTGAATTTGCCAAATGCTTTTTTTATGTCTATTGAGAGAATCATATGGTTTTTGCTTTTGCTTCTGTTTATGTGGTGAATTACATTTATAGATTTGCATATGTTGAACCATCCCTGCATCTCTGGTATGAAGCCCACTTGGTCATGATGGATTATTTTCTTAATAAGCACCTGGATTCGGTTAGCTAGAATCTTGTTGAGAATTTTTGCGTCTATATTCATAAGGGATATTGGTCTGTAGTTTTCTTTTTTTGTTGCGTCCTTTCCTTGTTTTGGTATCAGGGTTATGTTGGCTTCATAAAATGTGTTGGGGAGGAATCCATCCTTCTCAATGCTGTGGAATAATTTCTGCAGGACAGGCACCAGTTCTTCTTTGCAGGTGTGGTAAAATTCGGGTGTGAAACCGTCTGGTCTGGGACTTTTCTGTTTTGGAATGTTTTTTATTGCAGTTTCAATTTCCGTCCTTGATATTGGTCTGTTCAGGAATTCTATTTCTTCCTGGTTGAGCCTAGGGAGCCTGTGTATTTCTAAAAATTTGTCCATTTCCTCCACATTTTCCAGTTCGTGTGCATAAAGGTTTTTGCAATATTCATAAATTATATCTTGAACCTCCACAGCATCAGTTGTGACTTCTCCTTTTTTGTTCCTGATGGAGCTTGTCAGGGATTTTTCTTTTCTGTTTTTCATTAGTTTAGTCAAAGATGTGCCAATTTTGTTTATTTTTTCAAAGAACCAACTTTTTGTTTTATTAATCTTCTGTATAGTTTCTCTGTTGTCAATTTCATTTAGTTCTGATTTGATCTTATTAATTTCCCTTCTTCTGCTGGGTTTGGGGTTGGCCTGTTCTTCTTTTTCCAGTTCTTTGAGTCGATTCATTAGGTTGTCTATTTGTGATCTTTTTGACTTTTGGATATAGGCATTTATGGAAATAAACTTTCCTCTCAGGATTGCTTTGGCTGTATCCCACAGATTTTGATAACTTGTGTCACCTTTGTCATTTAGTTCAAAGAATCTTTTGATTTCCATCTTTACTTCCTCATTTATGAAGGAATTGTTCAGCAGAAAGTTGTTTAATTTCCATGACTTTCTGTAGAGATGAGAGTTTCTGTTGGGGTTGATTTTTGTTTTTACTGCACTGTGATCTGAGAAGATGCATGGTATGATTTCTATTTTTTTAAAATTTTTTGAGACATGCTTTGTGTCCTAGAATATGGTCAATCTTAGAGAATGTCCCATGAACTGATGAGAAGAACGTGTATTCAGTGGTTTTGGGGTAGAATGGCTTGTAAATGTCAGTCAAGCCCATTTGTTCTAGAGTTCTGTTTAAATCCATTATTTCTTTGTTAATTTTGTGTTTGGAGGATCTGTCCTGTGCTGTCAGTGGGGTTTTGAAGTCTCCAACTATTATGGTGTTGCTGTCTATCAATTTGTTTAGATCAAGTAGAGTTTGCTTTATGAATCCGGGTGCACCTAAGTTGGGTGCATACATATTTAGAATTGTTATGTCTTCTTGTTGAACTGTACCCTTCACCATTATATAGTGACCCCCTTGTCTTTTATTACTTTTGTTGATTTAAAAACCAAGTTATCTGAGATCAAAACTGCCACACCAGCCTTCTTTTGGCTTCCATTTGCTTGAAATATTGATTTCCACCCCTTTACTTTGAGTCTAAATGCATTCTTGCAGATTAGATGTGTTTCCTGGAGACAGCAGATGCTTGCCTTGCTTTTTTTTATCCATTTGGGCAGCCTATGTCTCTTGAGAGGGGAGTTCAAACCATTCACATTTATTGAGAGAACCGATAAGTGGGGTGAATTACTGTTCATTCTGTTGGGTTGCATTTTGTTGCTTTTTTTTCTCCCTTGAGCCATTGTGGAATCTAGCCTTTGATCTTTAACTTTTGAGTGGTTTCACATTTGAGCGTGTTTATTGTGCTGATCCTTGTGTAATTCTGTTTTGAGTACTTCTTGGAGAGCTGGTCTTGTCTTGGTGAATTTCCTCACTCTTTGCTTATCTGTGAATGTCTTTATTTCTCCTTCATATATGAAACTTAGTTTATCAAGGTACAAGATTCTAGGCTGGGCATTATTCTGCTTCAGAAGAGTGACAATGGGTCCCCAGTCTCTCCTTGCTTGTAGGGTTTCAGTTGAGAAATCTGGTGTTATTCTGATGGGCTTTCCTTTGCATGTTACTTGTTTCTTTCACCTTACAGCTTGTAGAAGGGCCTCTTTAGTGGATATTTTGGTCAATATGATCACCGTGTGACATGGTGTCTTCCAATTTGCATTGAATCTCCCTGGCATCCGTTGAGCTTCTTGTACCTCTATATCTAGATTTTTAGCAAGGCCTGGAAAATTCTCCTATATTAATTCTTCAAATAGCTTATCCAGCCCTTGAGTGTTTTCTTTTTCACCTTCTGGAACCCCTATCACCCTCAGGTTCAGTTTTTTCACATAATCCCACATTTCTTGTAGGCTTATTTCTTTTCACTTAATTTTCTGCTCGATCTCTGTGACTGACTTATTTAATTCGAAGGAGTTGTCTTCAATCTCTGAGATTCTTTCTTCTGTTTGATCTACCCTGTTCTTGAGGCTTTCCACTGTGTTTTGTATTTCCCTGAATAAGTCCTTCATTTCCAGGAGATCAGTTTGATTTTTCTTTAATATTTCAATTTCTTTAGTGAATTTTTCTTCCAAGTCCTGGATTTTTTTTGTGGTTTCTTTGTGTTGGTTATCGATTTTTTCTTGCATATCATTCAGTTTTCTTACAATCCATGTTTGAAATTCTTCTTCTGTCATTTTAGTGTTCTGAGTTTGGTTAATGTCCATTGCTGGGGAGCTGTTGTTCCTCTTTGGGGGTGTGCTTTCCGTTTGAGCCTTCATACTTCCAGAGTTCTTTTGCTGGTTCCTTCCCATCTAGATCAGTTGTTCCTTCTTGCATTTAGGTTTTCATTTGGATAATGACACGGCCTGTTTAGTCTCTGAGCCAGTAGGTTGTGTTTGTGGATGAGATTCGACCACACCCTTTACGATGAATCACTAGATGCAGTATATGCAGTAAAAGCATGTGCAGGATGACCTCCCTGTTAGCAGGTGGCACTTGCAGGGAGGGGTGTGCTGTTTTGGGGTCCTGTTGCTAGCTCTTGTTCCTCTAGAGAGGCCCTCTTGTGCTTTGGGTGATGGGTGGGGCCCTGGGATTTCCAGTTGTGTCCTTGTTCTCCACCTCAGTGGGGGCAGGACTGGGAGTGAGTCTGGGTGGGCCTGGGAACTACACTTCCTATGTTCAATTCCCAGGTCTGATGTGGCATCCCTCTTTGCTTCGGTTTCCTGTTTGTAAAATAGGGCTATGGAAGTATCCACCTCATGTTGTTGTTATGAAGATAAAAATTAATATTTTAAACTTCTAGCATATAATAAGCACAATGTAAGTGTTTACTTCTTTCTACTTCTATTTGTCTAATTGTTCCAGACCCTGGGATTGGAGTCAGGAAAAGACAGTCTCAAGTACATTCTAGGGTCTAAGACAGGTTGACCAAAGACTAATAAATACACGAGGTAATCTCAGAGAGTGATAAATGCTATGAAGAAAATGGATTATCTATTGTGAAATTTTTCATTTACTATCTGTTTTCAGATTTTAAATAAATGATGAAGTGAATGAAAAAATTTTAATTGGCATTGTATTATTTCTCTGCAGAATTTAATTTTTATCAACAAATTTAAGAATGGAACTAACACAGTACATGTGCTAATTGCTTTACACCTGGTTTAATATAAGCCTTATAGCCACATAGGATACAGGCAGCATTATCGTTTATTTTACAAACAAAGAACCTAAGCCTCAGTAAAATTCAGTAACTTTCAGGGGGCTTGCAAGCCACAGCTCTAGTGAGTGGCGGAGCAGGAATTCAAACACAGGTTTATCTGACTCCAAGGTCCATGCTACATAGTCTCCTATTTTGTGGATATTTTAATCTTTTTCATTGTATAAATATTTATTTTTTCTAACATTAAACTTACAATTTGGCTTTGCTTTCCCTTTTGATCCTTTTTATTCATTGTATTAGTTTTTAATAGTTTAACAGCTGCTTTTAAAAGACTTAGATGCTTGATTACGTTCAATTATCATAGAAATTTCAGAACAGCTTTTTAAATTCCAACTTCATACTTCTCAAAGTGATACCACGTATGTTTATTTTAATAAAAAGCATGTGCCCTGGCCATTTATAAGATCTTCCATGTTTACTCACTGTTTTTACTCTAACATGCTAACTTTAATCCCTACCCACGCTTTGCCATTAATGAGCCCTTATATCCTCAAGATCTGCCAGAGACTGTTTATTTCTCTTCCTTATGAAAGGCCCCCTGGCTTGCTGAATCCTTGCTCACACCTTCTCAGAAAGGTGGTGGGAGCGGGGGCGGGTTGTGCATCCTACGTCTCCGGTCTCTAGTAGTCAGGAAATGGGTTGTGCTTATTCAGCTACTCGTTTTGCCCTTATCCTCATTTTGTTCCTCTCTGTGTTCTTGAGGTTGGGAACTAGCGTATGGCCATTAAGCTATTGTATGAAGGACACAGTGACAGACAGAAGCAAATATAAACAAGGAGGGACTCCACAGTGTATCATAAGAGACCTTCCAGTTATCTGTGTTTGAGGAAAACTACTGTGTGGGGGTTTTTGTGTGTTTTGTGATGCTTATCTATCATCACGCATTAAAGCAATTGGACTAAGAAGTGATGAATTCCTTCTGGGGGCCTTCTGTGGATTCACTCTCCAGCCCCAGCTACTGGAGACCAGCAAGGCTCACACTCTATGTTGCAGATGCTATTTAAGTCCTAAAAAACAAAAAAACACTAAAATTTCACCAGATTGATCAATCTCTCTGATGGATAGATTTGGAAACAAAAAACATGGATATCACCAATTATTTTTCCAAGTAGCATTTTCTTTTGAGCAATGTGTTTTGATTTATAACTCTCCGCCTATAAATTTCTCTTTCATTGTAGCATTAGGCATTCTCATGGGTTTAAAGGAAAGTAAGTTTAAAGTACTTAAATTACAAAAATGCTCCAGGAAAATGTTGTTTTTAAATGAAGTCAACATGAGTGCTCTAGTAGCCTGTTTCAGTGCAGAGAATCCATTCATTTTAATGGAATATCTGGTCTAGTAGAAGATACTGTGTTCAAAGAAAAACTCATTTTCAGGAATGTGCTGAACCAGGTAATTTACCAGAAATGAGGTTAAGTTCGTCATATTCTTTTTAAAAAGTGAATCATAGGAGGCTTGTTATCTTGTGCTAAGCATTCAACTTAAATTGTACTGTTTGCTTTCAACAACCATGAAGATTTGAGAAAAGCCAAAAATATGGTCACATTGGGAAATTAGGCTGCAGTGAACTCCTTGTGCCTTTATGGTGTTTTCCCCCCAAACATGGTGTCAGTAACAGTACTTTGAAGGCATAACAGGGAAGGCAAGAAAGAAAATTGCTGTAATTGTGTGTTTGCATGTTTATCTTTACTTTTTTCAAACATCTGAATTCCTATGTACTTTTTTTCTCTCATGTTCGTTCTTCTTTGACTTGCTATCTAGAGTTGTACTTTTAATATGTACTCTGATTGTTATTTTACATATTTCTTCTTTTTTCTTCTCCACGATGATCTCAGCTCCTTCATTCCTTTTACTTTCCCTACAACGTTTTTTCTCTCCAGCTTTTTTTTTGCTTTTTTTTTTTTCTGACCTTTACTGTAGACTAAGGACTTTTTCTGTTAAGAGCAAAATAGTAAATATTTTCAACGTTGTAGGCCATACAGTGTGCCAAAACTACTTAATTCTGCCTTTGTGGTATGAAAGCAGCAATAGACAATATGAGCATGGCTGTGTTCCAATAAAATGTCATTTTAAAAACAGGCATCAGGATGAATTTAGCTCATGGGCCATAATTTACTAACCCCTCCTATAGAATACAGAATAACAAGGTGAATAAAATCTTCACAGTTAACTAGAAGAGATGCAAAAATGCCTAACCTGCCTAGTTTCATGCACTCAACTTCTTCAAAAGTTTTGGAAACAGTAGATATGCCTTAAAACTGCTGATTGGCCAATGTTCATAACATGAACAAATTGAACACAGTACTCCTACTTCTTAGACAGTATTCCGTATAGTAGGTAATATATTCAGGGTCGAAGATTGGTCTCACTGTCTAATAATCAAGCCTAAAATCTAGAAACCAGGATTTATATGAAGATGAATCTTTACTGAGTTTCAATTTTGTATATTTTGAGCAAGAAAAACAATTTTTCTTTGAAGTCAGTTGGGAAACATTTTTATTTACTAAATGATTAATTTTAAAAAAATGGATCCCTAATGTCAAGAGGAAAAAAATCCCAAGTTTTATTTCACATTAACAGAAAAATTTCATTAGGTAATACTCTTTCTTCCAGATCAAAACTTATTAACCAACTTTCTGAATTTGCTTCAGAGTTTCTGGCAAAGATAAGTTTGAGTATTCTCTTTTTTTCTTAGTCTAGCTAGATGTTTGTCAATTCTATCTTTTTTAAAAACCAACTCTTAGTTTCATTGGTCTTTTCTCTTGTTTTCCACTATTTATTTCATTTATTGTTGCTCTGATCTTTGTTATTTTCTTCCTGTTACTAACTTTGGGCTTAGTTGGTTCTTCTTTTACTAGCTAGGTCTAACATTAGATTATTTGAGAGCTTTCTTCTTTTATAATGTAGGCACGTATTGCTATAAACTTCTGTCTTAGAACTGCTTTTGCTGTGTCCTATAACTTTTGGTATGCAGTGTTTCCATTTTCATTTTTCTGAAGATTTTTCTCATTTCCCTTTTGATTTCTTCACTCATTGGTTGTTCAGGGGCATGTTTAATTTTCATAAAATTGTGAATTTTCCAGATTTCCTCCTATTATGGATTTCTAGTTTCATCCCAGCGTAGTTAGAAAAGATACTCGGTGTGATTTCAATCATCTTAAATTTGTTCAGACTTGTTTTGTGGCCTACCATATGAGCTGTCCTGAAGAATATTCTGTGTGCACTTGAGAAGAATATGTATTCTGTTACTGTTGCATGGAATCTCCTGTATATGTCTGTTGGGTCCATTTGGCCTAAAGTGTAGTTCAAGTCTGATGTTTCTTATTGATTTTCTGTCTAGATGATCTATCCTTTGTTGAAAGTGGGGTATTAAAGTTCCCTGCTATTATTGTATTGCTGTCTATCTCTCCCTTCAGATCTATTAATATTTGCTTTATATATTTAGGTGCTTAGATATTGGGTATATATATTATATATTTACAACCGTTGTGTCTTCTTGATGAATTAATCCCTTTATCATTATATAGAAACCATCTTTGTCTATTTTTACTTTTTTAGGCAGCATAGAAGAGGGTTTTATTTTTTAATCCATTCAACCACTTTATTCTTTTGATGAATTTATGCATTTACATTTAAGGTAATTATTGATAAATAAGGACTTTCTATTGCCATTTTAGTAAGCATTTTTTCTTTGTGTTGTACATCTTTTGTTCTTTTCTTCCTGTCTTCCTTTACGATATGATGATTTACCTCAGTGTTATGTTTTACCTTTTTCTTTCCTGTATCTACTATAGGTTTTTGTTTTGTGGTTACCATGAGGCTTACATAAAAAGCCTAATAGTTATAACAAGTTATTTTAAGCTGGTAATAACTTAACATTAATCACACACAAAATCTCTACATTTTACTCCACACACACACACATTTTCTTTTGATGTCACATTTTGCATCTTTTTATATTGTGTATCCCTTAACAAATTATTGTAGCTATAGCTATTTTTAATAGTTTAATAGTTTTTTAACCATTATACTAGAAATATATGTAATTTACACACCACCACTACAGTATTAAGGTATCTAAATTTGACTACCTATTTGTCTTTACTGAGTTTTTTATTTTTTTACTTTCATATGTTTTCATGTTATTAATTAGCATCTTTTTGTTTCAACAACTTGAAGAACTCCTTTTAGCATTTTTTGTAAAGCAGGTCTAGTCTAGTGATGATGAACTCCCTCAGCTTTTGTTTGTCTAGGAAAGTATTTCTCCTTCTTTTCTGAAGGACAGATTAGTCAGGTATAGAATTCTTAGTTGACAGTTGTTTTTCCTTCAGTCCTTTGAATATATTCTCCCTCTCCCTCCTGGTTTAAAAGTTTCCATTGAGAAGTCCTCTGATAACCTAATGGAGGTTCCCATTGATGTGACTAGTCTCTCATCTCTTACTGGTTTCCAGATTCCATCTTTGACAATTTTTGACAGTTTGATTATAATGTGCCTCAGTATATTATTCTTTGGGTTGATCCTGTTTGTGTTCTTTCAGCTCATGAATCTGGATGTCCATATCCCTCCCAAGATTTTGGAATTTTTCAAACAGTATTTCTTTAAATAATCTTTCTGCCCCTTTCTCACTCTTATCTCATGGAACTTCTAAAATTTGTATATTTGTACATGTAATGGTGTACCAGAGATACCTTATGTTTTCTTCATTCTGTTTTTTTCTTTTTGTTCCTCTAATTGGCAAATTTCAAGTGACCTGTCTTCAAGTTTTCTAATTCTTTCTTCTGCATAATTGACTCTGCTGCTGAAGCTCTTTATTGAATTTTTCAGTTGCCATTGTATTCTTCAGTTCCAAAATTTCTGTTTGATTCTTTTTTATGGTTTCTATTTCAGTACTAAACTTCTCATTTTGTTCATGCATTGTTTTCCTAATTTCATTTAGTTATCTACCTTTGTTGTCTTATATCTCATTGAGGTTCATTAAGACAATTATTTTGAATTCTCATTCAGGCAATTTATAAATCTCCATTTATTTGGTGTTTGTTGCTAGAGATTTACTGGTTGTCTTTAGTGGTATCATTTTGCCTACTTTTTATTTTCCATGCAAACTTGTGCTGGTGTCCGTGCATTTGACGGACCAAGCACCTTTTCCAGTCTTTATAGATTGGTTTTGGCAGGTCAAAGCCTTTTCTTGCTAGGTTCCTTGTCTGATGGGATTTCTCCTGGGATCATGGTTGTATGGGAGCCAGGTCAGGTGGCTGTTGCTGGGTCTGTAGTCGGGTCTTTAGTTAGCAAGACTGTTATGAGGGGCTCCAGTGGGCATCCTGTCTAGTCCCTGGATGGTCTGGAGTGTCTCCATGACCTTGGTCTGTAGGAACATCATTGATATGAGAGTCCACTTCAGAGTTGAAGATTGTGGGCCTGTCACTAGGTTCATGGGTGAGTGTGGCTTCCTCCAGATCCCTGAGAGGGCTCCTTCCAGATCACTGGGTGGGTCACTAGGCAGGCAGTACTTCCCAACTTGTGACTGAGGGAGGCTGGAACCAAGTCACAGAGCTGCTTCAGGGTCTATAGTTGAGACCAAAGTCTTCAGGCCTATCTCTGCGGTTCAGCCATAGATGTGTCTTTTAAGAGGTTACTGGCCAGGAAAGCTTCCTCCCACGACACAGTTAAGAGGGGTTGGAGGCAAATTACAAGGATTTTTAAGATTCACAGTGACACCAAGTTCAGCAGGTAAGCCTGCCAGGGGCTCTGGGCATATCTCCCTCCAGGTCCCTGTGTGGATAGAGCTGCTCTCAAGCCTCAGCTGAGAGCAACTGGAGCTGAGTTTCAGAGCTGTTTTAGGATCTGCTTTGGGACCTAAGTTGGTTGGCCTGCCTGTGAGAAAGTTAATAGGCATGCCTCCCTCCAGGTCCCTGAGCAAGCAGAACTATTCTCTGACTATAGCCGAGAGGGGCTGGGACTGAGATTCAGGACAGTTTCAGGATCTTCTGTGGGACTTGGGTTGGTAATTCTGCCCCAGGGACTCACAAGGGTACATCTCCCTCTGGGTCCTTATGTAAGCAGAACTGATCTCAGATCACAGCTGAGAGCTGGTCGGGCTGGGTTAGAGGGCCATTAAAGGGTCCACAGTCAAGACCAATGTGGGCAAGCCTGTCTTCTTTGGCAGGTGGTTTTGGTAACAAGACCTAGGCCAAACTGTGCTGTGGCTGAGCCTGCACAGGGATGGAGCAATTTCTGGGTCCAGAGTTGAGACCATGGTCAGTGAATCTGCTACCTCGGTGTGGGTCTGCCCTCTCAATCTGACCCTCCTAGATCTTAGACTCCACTAGGGTTTTACAAACTCCTAATAGAAACCAAGGCTTCTACAAAGGCATCTTTGTCCGTGGATGGCTGGGAAATTATTGTTGCTGGGAGGGGATATGAGTGGGCGATCTCCTATTCCACCATCTTGCCCAAAGAACATTAAGTTTGAAGGACTTTTCCGAGAAAACAATATCTTACCTAATACGGTTATAACATGCTTAATAAAACATGGTATGAAAGAGTACACAGAAATATTAGCTTTATGTAAATATTATAAATTTTGTAATTAAAAAACAAATTTTGAGGAAACATGGATAGTATAAATAAGAAAAACGCATTCAAATTTTAAAAGAGCACAGGAAAAAATTGTGTAATAACTTTGTCATTTTTACTCTTATATTCTTCTCTTTATTAGTCCCATTTTCCTTCCATCTGATTTATTAAATATACATACAATTTTCTTCCACATGTTTTCCCTCTGGCCATTTTATTTTGGTTGTAACACAAAACAAACCAAAAGCTTATGTTGAAAAATCAAAGACTTTGCTTATCCTTCCACCCCAAATATAAGAAAGAATGTTTAAAGAAATGTAAATCATTGAAATAATTGCTAATTATACAGAACACCCTCTGGGGAGTTATAAGAAGAACTATAGAGAGAGGAGCCAAGATGGCAGATGAGAAAAACTGCCAGTCAGAGTGTCTCTGCAAAAAAGACAAATTTTAGAAGAAAGAGAAAAAAATAAGCTAGCAGAGAAACATAGATCGGGTGGGGGTCAGAAGGAGGGGTGCCTGAAACTACAGGAGACTCCATGGGAAGACGTCGCAGAGGAGAACTGGAAGGAGAAAGGTCCCGACAGGCTTGGAGACCAGCGACAAGGGTAGGGGGAGTGGTTAACTTTCCCCTGCCTTGCATCTCGGACTGTTGGTGGGCTCCTGAGTGGTTGGAGAGACCTGCTGACACCAGCCCAGAGATGACTGCCCGCGAGTGAGCAGTGGCCTAGTGTTTTACACTATTGGGGACACATATTTTTTTAGCTGTCCAATTAATTTTCTTTCTATTTTTGGTAGAGATGGGGTCTCGCCCTTGCTCAGGTTGGTCTCGGACTCCTGAGCTCAGAACGATCCGCCCACCTCGGCCTCCCAGAGTGCTAGGATTACAGGCGTGAGCCACCGCGCCCGGTGGCTAGCATTTCTAAGTTTTTATATTAAGAGTTATTTCAGATCATCTCATCTGCAAAATTGCTAGTCCTTAATTGTCTTATTTTCATCTTTGCAATCATGGATTTTATAGGCAAGGAAACTGAAGCTTGTGGAGGCTAAATGACTAACTAAAGAGAAAGCAATAAGTGGCAGAGCCAGGAATACCTCTCTCCTGGCCCAGTGCTCTCTCCAACACAACATGTCCCCAACCTCTTCTATTTCTAAACTTTGTGATTTTAACATAAATTAACATGTATAAGCTCATGCCACCTATGATTGTATACTCAGAACTGAAAACCAACTCTGTAAAAATTAATAGAAGCTAAAAATCTTTAGTCTTAATATTTAGTGACATCTTTCATTTTGCATCTCTCTCTTCTAATAACTTCTTACTACTAGATTGTTCGTCAGAACTTTGAGCTAGGTCAAGGCTTCAAAATATTTGACAAAATAGGGTAGTTAAAAAAAAAAAATGACGAAAACACCAAACAGCTGACAAACGCAATCGGCTGTGATACATGAATTTGCATGGTCTAACTGAACATTGGACGCTGAAAAATAAATCAACACAATAGTCTCACTACCTTATTTTTCATAGGCAATGAAATCCATAGGCACTTACAATGCTGAAAAAGCCTGACAAAATTTTTTTTTAATAAACCAAAGAATAAGGAGTTTAAAGCAATGAACTTATGTAATGCCATCTCCTGTTTTCCTTTTTCTGGGAAATAATAAATGTGCCCCTGCATTTAATTTTCATAGCATATGTAAAGATTTTACTGAGTGCATATTTCTCAGTAAATTTCCAGATGTATACAGATGATCAAGTTAATTAAAAGATATTTCAAAGTACAATAATCAACTTCTATTTTTAAATGATGTATAGATTCCATATCAATGATTTTCAAAAATTGTTAAAGCAGTGAGGCCCCTTTTTCCAAATTAAATATTACAAAGGATACAAATATAAATCAGATTAAAGTAAAAATGTTCACTTTGAAGAAGAGGAGGGGACTTCCCACCATCCTAGCCGGTCTGTGTACCACCTCCGGGGAACTTAGTTATCCTCAGACATTTTTGTGAACCAAGCAATTTCTGTATGAAGGTGATTTAAATCTAAAAATCATGTTTTAAATTCCTAACATAATGAAATAAAGATACATTCCATCTGCAGGGTCGATTTACTTATTAGACATAGTAGATACAAGGCCTAGGCCCTCTGCTATTTCTGCTATTTTAAAAGGCTTATGAAAATATTTTGATTTCGACCTTTTTAAATCAGAAAAATTTATAATGTAAATGAACATATAATAATGAATCTAGACCTGATTATATTTTTACCTATGCTAAAAATGCTCATAAAATGTAATTTTAATATTGATTTTTAGAGAAAAGGATCCACCAAGGCAACAGTGTCCAAAGCCCACAAAAGTCATATGCAGCTGTGTCTATCCTGTTAGTTACTGGACATGATGTCATGGCCCTGATCCCAGCAATTTCAGAACATTTCACAGAATTAAGGCAAATCGATTCTGTCTCTGAGTAAGTATACAGGAAAATTCCCATGTCACTCTTGATGTCATAATATTTAGTAATACAGAGTAAAATAACCACACAAATGCAAATTACAATGCTTTTTAATTGCTTAAAAACTTCTTCTTAAGGAGTTCGGATATTCCTGTGGCAGGATGACTTAAAGGAACCGTCTAGTCCTGCTATTTCAAAAAAGATCTTCTTGAAAGTGCATTTTCAGGCATTAAAGATGAATGATGATGTTCTTCCATTAACACCATAATTTACTTTCATTACAATAATTTTATATATGCAATAAAAATATTCAATGCTCCCTCAAAGGTATTGCTGGCAAGCATATAACATTAAAGAAAAAAAATCCTACAAAATAAGCCAGCTTTATGTTTAAAGATTATTGAGGTCAAGTTGTGAAATCATTCCCTTTATCCATTCTTTTTCCCTTTTCTGCAACATTTGTTTTCCTCCATGAAAAAGAATATTGCAACCCTGAATAGAAAACTGACCACTGTCACCCCTGCCTGAGACAGAATAAATCTGTGTTACAGAGTAAACTCTCAAAGAGATTTCCCATTACATTATAAATTTGTCTAAAAACATATTAAACTATTTTCTAATAACTAAAAGTTACCAGTGTTACTACTTGATTGGGCATACCAAGATACTCTCTCAGTAGGTAGAGTTTTTTGGTGAACGCTGAGGAGGATACTGTGCCCAGTGGGTTTAACAAGGCAATACTCCCACACTCCTCCAGGCAAATACTAATGCTCATTCTGCATGCAAACATGCTCACTAAAATCTCACTAAAAGAAGTTAAAAATGTCTTATTCTGTTTAATTTACTGTTGAGCACTTTATACATGTCATCATTCTAAATATGGAGAGCACGTAGCAATAAAAGGCCTAAGTCATTAATATCTCTGCTTCTGTCTAGTTTTCAAGTAAAGAACTAGGTTAATCAGAGTATCTGAGCCATTTGCTCAGATGTCTTCTGAAAGCCGTAACATGTGTCATTTGATATTGTCACCTGGCTTGATAAAGTTTTGGCCATGATAACACACAGCTTTGTGATGATTTTTTCTTTCCTACAAGCTTTATCTTGTAGATGATGTGGAAAGTGATTTTAAAGAAATATTTAAGTAGTAAAAAAGTGTTTTTCATTTTATTGCTCGTAACCGACTCTTCCTCTTTTTGGGCCCCACCCTCTCCCCCCAACAAAAGCTCTCAGAAGTTTTGTCAGTGCCATTTAAATATTATGGCAAGAGTAATTATTTCATGCATTTATCATAAAGAATTTTTTAAGGAAGTACATATTCAGGCATAGACCATTTGCATCTCCATAAATATAAAACATTCACTTCTACATAGTGACAGCCCATTCTTCCTGAGTGCACTGCTGTGTTTACTATCAATGAATAGATTGAGCATTTATCATGGTCTTCACTGTCAAGTCTATTTGTGGGGAGAAGCGGGATCAGTGGAAGGTGTCATGTCACCAGATAGAATTTTTAGAAAATTTTTTTTGGCTTGTTTTCATAGACTTTAAGGTTCTGCTTTACACTTCCTGTTTCTAACCACTGTTATATGTTCCCATTTTGAAATGTAATTTGAAAACAATTTAAAACAACTTTTAAAAGAATAAATAGAAATGCCATTAAAATCCATAAAACTCTGAATTTTGGGGTTCTTGCATTATACCTGGACTCTAAGGACTCTAAACTTTTTGAGAGAAGGGACAATTTTGACCTTGTTTCTATACACCATGATGCTGTTTAATTAATATTTGGTGACTGAGATAATATGGGGGGAATTTTATAAACAAAAAATTGTTCACTGTTACTTTTGAAGGGTCAGTAGTTAATTAGGTACAAAAATACTTTTAAAAAAATCTGGCAGTGTGAATACCTGCAGACATTCTGACAAAGCACATGGTGACGTTCTTAAACTCCAGGAGCCACACTCAAGGTGTGGTGGAGAGTGGTATCATCATAAACTGCTCAAGCTATATACTTGGCTGAAATTGCAGGGCTAGTACCACAGGACTCACCAACAAGAGAAAAGTATTACATTTTTTTCAATCACTAACTACATTTGATTTTTTTCCCCTTACACTGATGGCTTTTACAACAACAACAAAAATGCCTCATAAATTAGAAGATGTTGAAAATAGTGTTCTACTGATTGAACATGTGAGTCATAAAACCTTTTGGCAATATCAAAATGCACATATTTATTTTCTTTAATCTTCAACTAATATTGGATTTATGTGAGAAACCGCTGGAATAATGAAGTATTCCTGAGGAGATCTCTGTCATTTTCATTGGTTTACAGCTACATGATGTCTATTTAAAAAAAAAAAAAAACCTTTCGAATTTGATTTAAAAAGTGTAATTTTTTATGGTCCCGATTTTTAAAAAGCTTATTTGGAAAGGTCTATGTTAGAAGGAATATTACACAGTCCCTATCAAAATCTGCAAAATATTCCTAGTTAGAAAGAATATTGGTACTTACAGACTAAACTATGCCATGTATTTGACATAAATATATAACCAACTCATTCCGTATGGTGTAAACAAAAATAATTTGGGAAAACTTGACTTTAGTTCTGTGGGTATATTCCAAACATCCAGATTTTATAAACTTCACTGCCAAGCTGGCAATGAACCAGTGAATTTCATTCAACAGAACTGCTGAGATCCTAATCTTGGTGAGGTAGAGCGCTAAGTGTTAGTAACAGAAAATGAATGAGGAAGACATAGCAAATACCTGCCCTCAAGAATGATCACAGACTTGCAGGTGAGGTAGATATGTAAACAATTAAAGAAAAAATAGTGTTTGATAAGAAATCAATAGAATCATGCTTCTATGTCATAGAGAATAGCACAGAGGAATGACTAATTCTAAGCAGGAAGAGAAAGAGGTGGAGGTAGATGGGCAAAGAAGAGTGATATATAACAAGTTAAGTAGTCTTTAGAGAAGACCAGGACCTCACCAGCTACTTATGGGAAGGTAGCTATATTGGAGACAGATAAACAGCAGAGTATGTTTATTATTGTTGTAATGTGGTGTCAGCAAAGGGGTGGGTGGTGAGACTAGAGTAGGTTAAATCACATACTAAGGTAAGTTGAAGGAATAATATTGCTTAGGATGGTATCACTGACAGGCAAAACCAAATATGTTAGAAGCCAAGGAAAGGAATCAAAACTCAACAATTCTGAAAATCCCTGTCCCTGCACACTGCTATATGAGAGACTCTTCACATTATTAGGAAGGTAGAAGAGGAAAAGAAGCCAGAGGCATTTATAGCTAGTTGTGTGAGCCAACCTGAGATTCACAGTGGCCTTCTGGTAAGCCCTTGGTATCAACCCATTTCACTTCTACAGACTGTGGTAGTTTGCAGGAACTTCTGAGAATTTCTGGAAAAATATAGCGGTTATTAGGAAGCCTTTGAGAAGCCCTACTTTGGTGCTTCAGACTGAGTGCAGTAATTTTCAGTGGAAGCTTCTTGGATCTTCAATCTCTCAGATCTTCCAGGGTTGGTATAAGCCTACAGTTCTTATATTAAATGCTTTATACCTGTAACATGTATAATGTTTTCTCTTTTTCCACATGAACCCTGATTTGGCTATGGTTTTATTGTCTTGTCTTATTGGGTGCCTAGTTATCTTTTAGTCTTGGACATTGTATTTGTGAGAGTACTTTTTAGAAATAATTTTGGGCAAAGTGAGAATTTAGGCTTCCTAATACCAGGCAACTAGTGTCACTATTAATCCAGAATCTCATTAATTCTGTTCCAGGGATCAAAGTAATTTGAAGAGATCTACAGGTGATATGAGACACCCCTATTTCCTGCTCACATTTAATCCTTGGGTTCCGCCTTGAAGAAACACTGAAAACAGGGTACATTTTCAAGGCCTCTGATGAGGCAGTTCCTGGACTACTGTTTCTGAAATTGCTAAACATCCCTAGGGAAAAATAGCCCCAAATGCCAATGTCTTCTTTTGAAATGTTTATCTTCTTAGGCATTGTTGCCTACTATTTTATCACTGTCATATTAACTCTCCAAAGGCTTCAAAGAGATGATTTTTATAATTTTTCAGCTTTAAAATTGTCTTTGGTGGGAGTAATGATGCTAATTACTTAGTCTGTTATTATAAGTCACCAAAGAAGTCACTTCTTCTAAAGCTTATTTCTTTAATATTCATTAAACACAAATTGCTCATCATGCATAATAGTAAATTTCAGTTGGGTCAAAGAGATTATGATTAAAAATATCAAAGAAATAGAAATTTTAGAAAATAATTTTATTATTATAAAGGCCTTTTAAAGTCAAACCTAGAAACCAGAAAGAAAAAGGGAAAGATTTTAATGAAGTCCTATTTATTTATTTTTGTTGCTGCTATATTTCCCTTTTAGAGATTTACTCATAAATTTTTTGTGTAGGCCAATTTCCAGAAGGGTTTTTTCCTATATTTTCTTCTAGAATTTTCATGGCTTCAGGCCTTACTCTGAAGCCTTTAATCCATCTTGAGTTAATTTTTGTATATGGTGAGAGATAGAGACCCAGGATCATCCTTCTGCATGTGGCTATCCAGTTTTCCCAGCACCATTTATTGAATAGGGGGTACTTCCTCAGTTTTTTTGTTTTTGTCTGTTAGTTGTAGCTATATTGTTTTTTTTTTTTTTTTTTTTTTTTTTTTGAGACAGAGTCTCACTCTGTTGCCCGGGCTAGAGTGAGTGCCCTGGCATCAGCCTAGCTCACAGCAACCTCAAACTCCTGGGCTCAAGCGATCCTTCTGCCTCAGCCTCCCGAGTAGCTGGGACTACAGGTGTGCACCACCATGCCCGGCTAATTTTTTCTATATGTTTTTAGTTGTCTGATTGATTTCTTTCTATTTTTAGTAGAGACGGGGTTTCGCTTTTGCTCTGGCTGGTTTCGAACTCCTGAGCTCAAACAATCTGCCCGCCTCGGCCTCCCAGAGTGCTAGGATTACAGGCATGAGCCACCGTGCCCGGCCTGCTATATTGTTTTATTTCTTGGTTCTCTATTCTGTTCTATTGGTCTATGTGTCTACCTTTATATCGGTACCATGCTGTTTTGGTTACTGCAACTTTGTAGTATAATTTGAAGTCAGGTAATGTGATGATGCCTCCAGATTTGTTCTTTTTGCTTAGGATTGCTTTGGCTATTTGGGTTCTTTTTTGGTTCCATATGAAGTTTAGGATTACTTTTTCTGGATCTTTGAAAAATGACATTGGTATTTTGATGGGAAATGTGTTGAATCTGTAAATCACTTTGGTCAGTATGGACATTTTAACAATGTTAATTCTTCCAAACCATCCACATGGCATGTTTTTCCATTTGTTTGTGTCATCTATGATTTCTTTCATCAGTGTTTTGCAGTTCTCCTTCTGTAGATGTTTTACCTCCTTAGTTAAGTTTTTTCCTAGGTATTTTATTTTCTTTGAAGTTGTTGTAAATGGTATTGAGTTCTTGATTGAAATCTAAGCTTGATTGCTATTAGCGTAGAGAAATGCTACTGGTTTCTGTACATTGATTTTGTAACCTGAGACTGTACTGAATTTATTTATCAATTCTAGGAGTCTTTTGGTGGAGTCTTTAGGGTTTTATAGATGTAAGATCATATTGTTGGCAAACAGGTATAGTTTGACCTACTTTTTCCTGATTGGGATGCCCTTTGTTTCTTTCTCTTGCTTGATTGCTCTGGCTAGGGCCTCCAGTACTATGTGGACTAGAGGTGGTGAAAGTGGGCACTCTTGTCTTATTTCATTTCTTAGTGGAAATGCTTTCAACTTTTCCCCATTCAGTATGATGTTGGTTGTAGGTTTGTTGCATATGGTTTTTGTTATTTTTGAGGTATGTTCCTTCTATACCTAGTTTGTTAAGGGTTTTTATCATGAAGGGCTGATGATTTTATTGAATGCTCTTTCTGCACCTACTGAGATTGTATAGTCTTCGTTTTTACTTCTGCTTATGTGGTGAATCACATTTATTGATTTGTGTATATTGAACCATCCTTGCATCCCTGGGATGAAATCAACTTGATTGTGGTGAATTATCTTTTTGATGTGCTGTTGAATTTGGTTTGCTAGTATTTTGTTGAGGATTTTTACATCTATGTTGATAAGGGATATTGGTCTGTAATTTTCTTTTTTTTGTTGCATCCTTTCCTGGCTTTGGTGTCAAGGTGATAGTGGCTTCACAGAATGAGCTAAGGAGGATTCCCTCCTTGATGTTATGAAACAGTTTCAGTAGAATAGGAGTCAGTTATTCTTTATAGGTCTGGTAGAATTTGGCTGTGAATCCATCTCATCTTGGTCTTTTTTTGGTTGGAGATTTTTTATTATTGCTTCAATCTTGCAACTCATTATTGGTCTATTCAGGATTTCTATTAATTCCTGATTCAGGCATGCTAGGTTGTATGTTTCCAAACATTTATTCATTTCTTCTAGGTTTTCTAGTTTGTGTTGGTAGAGGTTTTCACAGTAGTCATGAATGATATTTTGTAGATCTGTGGTATCATTTGTAATGTCTCCTTTTTCATTTCCGATTGAGGTTATTTGAGTCCTTTCTATTTCTGGTTAATCTATCTAGAGGTAGATTATCCTTTATCATCTTTTCAAAGATGATAAACTTTGTTTTCTTGATCTTTTTTTGTTTCCATTTTGTTTAGTTCTGCTCCAAGCTTTGTTATTTCTTTTCTTCTGCTAGCTTTGGGTTTAAGTTGCTCTTTTTCTACTAGATTCTTGAGGTGCGACATTAGTTTGTTAATTTGTGATTTTTGTTCTTTTTTATGTAATCATTTAAGAATATGAACTCCCCCCTTAGCATTGCTTTCTCTGCATCCCATAGATTTTTGATGCTTGAGTCTTCTTTGTCCTTTAGTTCAAACAATCTTTTGATTTCCTTCTTAATTTCATCATTGACCTAAGGATCATTCAGCAGAAGGTTGTTTAGTTTCTGTGACTTTTTGTAGATTTGAGAGCTCCTCCTGGAGTTGATTTCTAGTTTTATTCACCTGTGATCTGAAAAGATACATGGGAGGACTTCAATTTTTTATGAATTTGCTGAGACTTGTTTTGTGGCCTAATGTATGATCTATTTGTAAAATGTTCCATGTGCTAATGGGTAGAGTGTTCTGTGAATATCTATTAAGTTCATTTGTTCTAGTGTCCCATTTTCTCCCTTGTGTTACTGTTTCGTAAGAACTGTAAGCTTTAACTTTCAGGTGTTTTTACACTGGTGAGTATCAATTATTCTGTTCCACCTATAGAGAACTTTTAAGGAACTTAATTAAACTAAAAAGTTTCTGCACAGCAAAAGAAATAATCAACAGAGAAAATACACAAGTTACAGAATGGGAGAAAATATTTGCAAACTATGCATCCAACAAAGGGCTAATATCCAGAATCAACAAAGAACTCAAACAAATCAGCAAGAAAAAAATAAATAACCCCATCAAGAAGTGGGCAAAAGATATGAACAGATTTTTCTCAAAAGAAGACAGACAAATGGCCAGAAAACATCTGAAAAAAAAAAATGCTCAACATCACTAATCATTAGGAAAATTCAAATTAAAACCACAATGAGATACCACTTTACCTCTGTCAGAATTGTCATTATTAAAAATCCAAAAACAATAAAGGATGGCATGGATTCAGTGAAAAGGTAATGCTTATACACTTTTGGTGGGGATGTAAACTAGTACAACCACTAGTTTTTAGCTTTCCAACCATGGAAAGCTTTACAGAGATTCCTCAGAGGACTAAATGTAGATCTACCATTTGATTCAACAAGTCCACTACTGGGTATGTACCCAAAGGAAAGTAAGCTATTATGTCAAAAAGACACCTGCACCCAAATGTTTGTTGCAACATAATTCACAATTACAAAGATACGGAACCAATCTAAGTGCCCATCAACTGATGAGTGGATAAAGAACATGTGTGTGTGTGTGTGTGTGTGTGTGTGTGTGTGTGTGTGTCTATGTGTGTGTATACACATATAAGGAATGAAATAATGTCTTTTGCAGCAACTTGGAAGTAACTGGAGACCATTTTCCCAAGTGAAGTATCTCAGGAATGGAAAAACAAATACCGCATGTTCTCGTTAATAAGTAGGAGCTAAACGAAAAAGATACGTGGTCATAAAGTAATGTATGGACATTGAAAACTAAAGAGAGGGAGAATGGCAGTAGGGGTACACAATAAAAATCTACCTATCGGGTACAATGCATACTATTCTGGTGATGGGTACACTAAAAGCCCTGACTTTAGCATGACACAATTCATCCATGTAACAAAAAAATACTCACACCCTGTAATGTTTTTGAGAGAGGAGAGAGAAATTCTAGTATATAAAAAGTAAATATTTCTGTACATTAAAAAAACATGATGCTAACAAATTATAGACTGAGAGTATTCAAGAAATATATGCGTGTGTGTATATATATATGAAAATTTATTTATAAACATCATGTATTACTCCCTCAATTGCACTCTTCTTTTGAATTTTCTTCCTTTGTACTTTTTTCCTTTTCTTTCTTTCTTCTATTTTGTTTTGGTATTAGCTTATTCTCTCTATAGCTTTACATTCATGCTTTATGGATTTAAAGACTTCTTGCCACTCATTGAGGATGTGAAATAATTTTCTGAAAGTTTTATTCATGAATTAAATATATATTTATTGAATGCTCGCTGTCAGTCATACAAATGTTTGAGGAGCTGGGGATACAATGGTTAATGAGAAAAACAAATGTTTTCATTCCGGTATTAAATCACTGTAAGGATTCTATTTTTCTTTTGCATCTTCAAGTATTTCCTTTTTAGCATCTTGTAGTGCTTAGCAATTGTGAGTTTATTATTATTTCTGTTTATTAACCTTTGAACATAAGGAGAGCTAGGCTGACCTAGTAAATGCTAATGAAAAAATCATGACATTATCTTTGACTTCAACTCTTTTGGGTTCAGTCGCTTGCTGGTTCAGTCCTTTCCCTTGCATTTAACTGGATAGTTTATGGAGGATGTAGCTCCCTTCCCATTTCTCTGTTTTAGCAGTTGGATGCATAGGGAATCTTCTCCTAGACCTACCATCTACTTTTATAAATGAATGTGATAAAACAAAATCATCACTACTTATGTTTACAAAGACTTGTCTTTTTCTAAGACTAGCCATTTCTCTATAAATTCGCCTTTTTATGTCTTAAGAAGTACAATTACCAATAAGGTGTGCAACAGCTGAGATTGATTGAGGATGTGTGAAGCAGCACTCTGTCTACTTCAAAAGCAGAACACTCATGGTGGAGTGACAGTTGCCAAGATTTTGCTTTAGCAGACTTCATATTTTGAACAAGGGATCTGGTGGAAGCAGAGTTGAATAGTTAGTTATCTTACGTTAAGTAAGAGCGCAATGCAAATCTTTTACCAGTTTACTTTTTTATTCACATGATGCCTTTTGGATAGTTTTTTGTGTCTTCATTAGTACTTTACTTGTAAGTGGTGATGGAATGTGTCATGTAAAAAGATTAACTAGATGCCATTTTTCCCTTAGGGTTAATTTTTAGTTCAGTTTCTTATGCTACATCTTCTCATAAGTATTTTTGCTGGTATTTATAAGTAAATGTATTGGTATTTAATTATGCATATGTTAGATTTGCAAAACTCCGAATAGTATGTAATCAAGTAGGTCATGACATAATTTCATTCTCTAGACAATTACATATTTGTATAAAATCATCATAGCAATTTAGTTTGAAAGATGAAAGGTGCTATTTTTTTTTCTAAAAATAAAATGAGAACAGGAAGTGTTTTTCTAAAGATTGTCTTGACCATTTTTTAAAACTTTTATTTTTTGTTATTTTTTAAGTTTATTTTTTCTGTACTTCAAAAGTAATTAAAGTTTATTGTTCAGATAAAGAAAAGAAGAAAATAAAACTCACCTATTTTCTATTGTGTAATGTTACCATGGTTGTAATATGTTTGACTTTTTTTTACTCTAGGGTTGTTTATATAATGAGAATAGGAGTAAAGGCTCAAGGGTCTGATATTCTAGTTTCAGATCTGTAATTTCCTAACTCTGTGATCGTGGACAAGTGTTTTAACCTCTCAGTGCCATAGTTATGTTATCTGTAAAATGGGGATAATATTACCTACCTTACAGGGACAATAATTGAGATAATACAAATAAAGTTCCTTTAAAAGGTGTTCGTACACAAGAAGCACTTAATAAATGCTAGGTATTGTTATTTGTAATTTCCTTGTTAAAAATAATTTATTTAATGTTTTGTTTCATAAGACTTTTTAAATTAATAATATAGTATGGGCATCTTATAAAATATTGTTCTACAACATAATTTGAATGGCTGCATAATATACATTGTTTTGATATACCATTATTTAATTAACTTCTATAGTTGATTTGTTTTTAATTTTTTACTAGTAAATACTATGTTAGTTTCCTATTGTTGCTTTGACAAATTACCACAAATTTAGTGGCTTAAAATAACACACATTTATTGTCTTAAAGTTTTAGAGGTCAGAAGTCTAAAATCAGGGTATCGTCAGAATTGTACTGTTTCTGGAGGCTTCGGGATGAATCCATTTCCTTGCCTATTCCAGCTTCTAACTACTTCCTGCATTCCTTGGCTCATGAGTCTTTCTCTTCAAAGGGCATCACTCCAACCTCTGGTTCTTTTGTCACATGTCCTTTTCCTGACTTTGACACTCTCACCTCCCTCTTATATTGACCCTTGCAATTACATTGAGCTCATCCAGAAAATTCAGGATGATCTTTCCAGCTTGAGATCCCTTTTTTTTCTTTGTAAGTATTTTTTTTCTGCATTTTTTTTATTTCAGCATATTATGGGGGTACAGATGTTTAGGTTTTGTATGTTGCCCCTGCCCCCCTGCCCCCCAAAGTCAGAGCTTCAAGCATGTCCATCTCCCAGATGGTGTGCATCGCAGTCATTATGTATGCATATACCCATCCCCTCCTCCCCCCTCCTACCTGCCCTACACCCAATAAATGTTATTCTTATATGGGCACTTAAGTTAATCAGATCTGCAAAACTCCTTTTGTCATGGAAGGCAACCTAGTCACAGATTCCAGGGGTTAGAAAGTAGGTATTTTTGGAGGGTCATTATTTAGCCAACCACATACATCAAACTGAGACAAACATCTTTAGAGAAATAAATTTGTGTGTACCCCTTCGTTATTTCTGAGAGTACATTTCAAAACATAAAGTTACTGATCAGATAACATGCCCATTTAAGATTTTTACTCAATATTGGCCTATTTAACATTTAGCAAAAGCCTAATTGAATGAGTATTATCTAGTTCAATCCAAGAATATTGACCAGGATTTTATGAGAGCTGTATTTTAATTTAATGTGATTTATTTTGGAATCTCCAAACCTTTTAATCATCTTAACACTAGCTTTTAGTTTGTTGTTCTTTTTTTCCCCCTTATTTGTTTAGTCAGTTTCCAGTAACAAAAGCAGAGGAACTCCCTTAGTTTTTATACCCCAAAAAAATGCTAACAGAAAAAAGAAATTCTATTAAATAAGATTTACTCTTCTATCAACCCTAAAATAGCTATCCTATAAAATTCAAGTGACAAAAATAGATGAGATATTGTAACATCTAAAGAAAAAAGAGGAAGAAAGAAAGCTGTGATTTACTAGAGAAATTCATAAGCAGGATATCATAGGAAGCAAGAGTTTTCTTAAAGTGCTTGTCATATGCTACAGACTTGATCTATTGAATCAAGTTTTGGTATCTGTCATGAATAAAATTCATGAGTTGAGCTGGAAAAGAAGGTTATTATTCTTTCAAATCAAAGCAATGTGAGGAAGCTAAACCAAAACACAAAACTCCCACCGCTTTCAGGATGATAAACTAGCATGGGTTCCTAGCCACCTCCTCTAAGATCAAAATTGGAAAAACCAAAGAACCAAAGAAGGAAGTAGGAAATTTGAATTCCAGGATTTAACATAAATAAACAAAGAATCTGATTTGATCCATCCCAGGAACGCCCCTGGCTTCCAACTGGTGCATGTGATGCGGGAGGTAGTGGAGGGAGGCCTTTGGAAATTGTTTCCCTCCCCCGAGCTTCTTCGCTCTGTTACCTTCAGACAATCATTGCTTTCCTTTCACCACCTAAATCATCACCAACACTCAGAAGACAGTGATTTATGGAACAATCAAGGCTCGGAAAATATAAGGAAGTAAAATACAAACAACAGGGAAACAAAAATGATGGGCTGAGGAGATGATGAGGACAGGTGGGGCTGACCAGCTGCCTCTGGCATCACAGTGTCTTCAGCCTCGCCACTTCCAGACACTCTGGGCCATTAGATTGAAATCTAAGAAGACAATCTCTTTCTCTCTGGCAGCTGCGCCTCAAAAGCCGAGGTGAAAAGGACAAAGGAGTTAAAGGAGTGCAAGCACAAGGGAATTATCAACAGTGGCTGGGTGTTTGGAACTTTCTGCCTTGGTTCTCATCTCTACCCCTGGCCTTCAGTCCTTTCCCAGTGCCTCTGGCCAGACAGAGGGACCGATACCTCCAGAGAAACAGGAGCTCGCAGGTCAAATACAAGACACCTGAGTAATACAACTACTGCAAAAGGTTTAAATTGAACAATAATTGAGCAATTGAAGCACGAGAATTATAGTTACAATTTAAAATAGTATAGTATATATATTTATGCTTAGGCAGGAAAGTTAAGATATCAGCAACATGAAACTAATAAATCACATAATTGGAAATATTAGATATTAAAATATAATGGATAAAATAAAGAATATACTAGAAGGAATAAATACCACATTGGATATGCTTGAAGAATGAATTAGTGATTTGCAAGATAGTGTTGAAAGACTTTTCTAGATGACAGCTCTAAAGAATAAAGATATAAGAAAGATATATAAATTATAGTAATAAAGATAAACTTAAAGATGGATGATCCAGCTGAATGATTCTTCAAATGTGAAAACATAAAAATATTCTTAGGTATTTAAGATTTCAGAACTTTTGCTAAGGTCACACAATAAAATCATTCTTTAAAGAGGCATTCGAATAAGTGAATAAAAAACAAACAAACTCCGGAGGAGCCATAGGTGTCAGGGGAAAAAGGAGTAGCCAAATTCCTCAATAGCTTTTATTATGGAGGAGAGAGAGGCAGAGAGAAAGAGAAGAACAAACACAGAACTGCTAGAACCTAGTTAAAATAAATTAGAAGTTCATCACTGACAACTGAAAATTAAGTTCTTGAGTTTTAGAAAATATTAATAAAATGAAGGCTGAAGAATAACAAAGGGATATAAGTCTGTGCTATAGTAGTGTTGTTATTATGGGGAACATGCAGATAGTGGTAAATTTAAGAAATCAGGAGATAAAATAAACATACTATATTTCTTCAGCTGAGATCAACCCCCTTAAAAACAAAAAATAACATATAGCTTTAAAATTAGAAGAACTAAACTAGATATATCAAAACAAAGAAAGAAAAAGACAGAGACAAATAACAAGAGGAAAATAATGTTCACATATAATTAAAAATAAAACCAGATGCAGATACTCAGATTGCATTAAAAATAAGACTTGATCATATGTTTTCTTCAAGTGACATTCCTAAAGCAAGACATACAGACATATAAAAAGGAAACATTAACGTCAAAAAAGCCAGGGTAGCAATTTTAAAATCTAACATAATAGAATTTGAGGCAAAAATATCACATAAGAAAACAGTGTGATAACATCATCACTGGAAAAGAAAAAATATGAAAAGAAGGCATGATACCATAAACATTTATATGCCTAGAACACATGCTCAGAACATGTAAATCAAAACCTTTCAGGAAGAAATAGGTAAATTAACAACGGTCATTTGAGCTTTTCCATACCCCTCTCAGAAATTGTGATCAGGGAGACAAAATAAGCAAACTATTCTCCATGCAGAACCTGGAGCACTTTTAAAGATGTAAATTAGATCATGTCATTTTTCCTACCGAAATTCTTCTATAGCTTTCCATTGTTCTTAGAATAGAATCCAGAAGGCTCTGCAAGTCTCTGCATGATTTGCTCATGATTTGTTTTTATCTTATTTCGTTCTTTTCTCTCCCTGTATATATTATATTTTCACCAAACTGGTCTTCGACTGGTCCCTGCTTGGAAAACACTCAGCTTCTTCTTGCCTTATAATCTTGGACTTTACTGCTCCCTGCTACAATAGCTTTCACTTATGTCTAATGCTTTCATTTCGTTCACATCTCTCCTTAAAATATCTCTTTCCCAGAGAGTCCACATCAATTCATGGTATATTTAAAACAAACAAATAAACAAAAGATACCTGTTTTCTCCTTATTTCTCAATGCCAACACTTTATTTCCTTAGCAACGCTACTTTGTTTATATCTTTACTTGTCTGCTGGCAGTCTTTCCCACTAGTGTCAAAGCCCTACCAGGGACTATGACTTTTTATCCACTGCACACTCACACTCCAGCAGAGTGCTGGACACACACTGTGTGCCCCCGTATTACTGAATGGGGCAGTGTGGTAGGCAGGAAAAAATGATGCTTTGGAATCCCAGATTTCCAACTTGACAGTTGTGTAACTTTGAAAACTCTTCTGGCCTCAGTTTCATCATCTGTAAAAAGTATACAATTTTAACAACCTAGCTAGGTTGCAAGGATGAACTCACTCATGAGTTAATTCATGTAAAAATTTCCAAGAATGGGGCCTAGCATTTAGCAGATCAATTGGTGAGGGCAATGAAGAAGATTGGATTCTGAACCCTCCTTTTCTAGCTCAATTGCCCTTGATACAGAATTATCAGTATAACTACAAGCTATAACCGCCACAGATGAAATTCCTTGGTTCCCTGCTTTTCCTTGTTTCCTATAGTAAAACATCAGTGTTAGATTCAGGTCAGAAAATCATTTGAACTTCATTTTGATTATTATGACAATGTTATCAGGCTTGCCAGATTAAAGCAATCGCCGCCTCGGTATCGTTTCTATGGGCAGGCAAGTGGACGGTGTGCATCATGATTAAATAACACAGAGTCTGTTCTGCCTCTTGCATAGAATTAATTTTGGTGTAGCTTCCATTTCATTAGAGGAGCACTTTAAAACAGGTCAAGTGTAACCAAGACTAAATTGAAAATGCATTATTCTATTTTGGTAGGCCCTCTAAGCTGATACATATTTAATGTAATTTTATAAGGAAGTTCAAATGTCAGGCAGACTACTTTAAGGAAACAAATGCCTTAAGTCTCACACTAGGTAATTTTAGAATAAACACTCAGTATATCTCCTCTACGATCATGGAGCATTTTCTGGACGGAAGATAAGCCATTTGTTTGAGTTATGTGGCATAAAGCTGACAGTAGTACATTGAACACTGTTTCATTCTCTTTATTGTCTGTGTTTCTTTGGGATTTCTTTTATGCTTTCAAGAATACTTTGTATTTTTCTACATTTTCTTTCTCAGTATTGCACTCTTGGAATTATGGAAGTTTAATGAAATTTAGTTTCCTTCTTTACTGTTTATCCACAGTATATACAATTTTACTTATCAGATTGTTCAATCAGCTAGACAACCACAGTAACTTTTAACTTTTCACTAGGTGTAAAGCAACTCCTTGTAGATAAAACCACTTTCTGTGGTAGTAAACATCACTCAAAAAAAAAAAAAAAAAGAACATTTCATTTCTATGATTGTCCTGATTTTTCAAAAACGAGTCATTGAACTAATGGGTCATGTACTTTGGACATTTGCATTTGTCATAGTGGTTTGGGATTTGGGCAAGAGGGATAAAGTGTACTGTGGAGTTATAAGTTGTGCCCATAAATAATTAAGTGTAGTGTTTGGCTCTCAAAACATCCAAATAATTGAAAGAGGAGTGGGTTGAAATTACATCCCTTCCTGTGGAGTGCTTTGGGGAAATCCAAAATTAGAATTTCTGGGTCTCATGTTTAAATTTGTGCCATGGATTTTAAAAGATCACTGGATTTTTCAGGAACATTTTACCAGATATGAAGACATTCCAGTTTGATCCTTTTCCAAAAGAAAAATTGATGAACATTTATGCTGCCACATCCAATTTCTTTCTTTCTTTTCAAAATTTTTTATTTGCATATATTCATAGGGCACAAGTGCAATTTTGCTACATTGATATATTGCATTGTGGTGAAATCAGGGTGTTTAGTGCATCCATCATTGGAACAATGCACATTGTAACCACCAAGCAACCTCCCATCATCCATCCTCCACTACCCCCACCCCTCCCTAACCCCACCCCTCTCAGTCACCATTCTCCATCATTCCCCACTCTGCATCCATGCGTGAACTATACTTAGTTTCCACTTATATGTAAGAACATGCAGCATTTGTCTTTCTGTGTCTTGAGTTGTTTCACTTAAGATAATGGCCTCCAGTTCCACCCATGTTACTGCAAAAGACATTATTTCATTCTTTTTTATTGCTGAATAGTATTCCATTTTGTATATATATGCCATTTTCTTTATCCAGTCCTTCATGGATGGACATTTAGGTTGACTCTATTTCTTTACTATTGTGAATAGTTCTGCAATAAATATTTGAATGCAGTTATCTTTTTGATGTAATGATTTCTTTTGTGTAGATACCCAGTAGTGGGATTATTGGATTGAATGGTACTTTTATTTTTAGTTCTTTGAGACATCTCCATACTGTTTTCCTTAGATATTGTACTAATTTACATACCCACCAACAGTTTATAAGAGCTTTATTTTCTCTCCTCTCCAATATCTGTTCTTGTTTGTCTTTTTTAAAAATAGCCATTCTGATCGTTGTAAGATGATATCTCATTGTGGTTTTAATTTGAATTTAACTGATGATTAGTGATGTTAAACATCTTTTTTTATGCTTTTTGGCCATTTGTCTTCTTTTGAGAAATGTCTATTCATATCCTTAGCTTACTTTTTGATGAAATTATTTGGTTTTTGTTGTTGTTGTTTGGGTGTTTGACCTCCTTGTAAATTCTGGATATGACTCCATTGTCAGACGTACAGTTTGCAAATATTTTCTCTCATTCCAGAGGTCATCTGTTCACTCCGTTATGTCTTTTACTGTGAAAAAGCCTTTTAGTTTAATTAAGTCCCATTGTTTGTTTTTGGTTTTATTACCTGTGTTTTGGAGGTCTTCATTATAAATTCTTTGCCTAGACCAATGTCCAGAAGAGTTTTCCCTAGGTTTTTTTCTAGCATTTTTTAGTTTCAGATTTTATTGTCCTAGGTATGTGTAGGAGAGCTGGATTTTCCTGTCTCTTCTCAGCCAAGCCATAGCTGCAGCCATATCAACTCAAACTTGGCCTGAGGGCAGGGCATGGCCCAGTGTCAAACTTTCAAGGTGGTGTTTTAGGTTAGTGACCAGAGAGGTTGGGGCCCTCCCAGGCAAGCAGCATGAGCAAGAAGCTGTGTGGGGAATGGGGTCTGCCCATGTTTCAGTCTCAACAGCAGCCCACAGCAGGGCAGTGGGAACCTTCCCAGAGGTGTATGGGAGCTCCCCTCTCTCTCTGTGGGGCAGTGTAGTGGCAGCAACCATATCTGTAGATCCCTGATATCTAGGCTTTCAGAGTGGTGCCCAGCTGAAGCTGCTCCAGGCTCAGATGCCTGTGGGATTCCATGTACATTCCCTTTCTGGAGCAACATCTCTGTGCAATCTCTAAGCAGCTCTCTATGGTAGGCCTGAGGCCCATGTCATTTGACAGATTCTCCCATAGCCTAGATCATAAAAGCTCATTTCAGAGCATGGAGACTTGGGGGTTTATGTGTTACTACTTCCCCATGTCCAGGAGCTTCTTTTGGCTCCCAGCCATTTCCCACCTGGGCAAGCTGCCTTGAACCTACTCCTTACTTACTTCTGGTACTTCCTGTTACTACTGTGGTGAATCCTACCATTCTATCCTAGATAATCTGTTCCAAATGCCGGTAGTATCTACTTACTATTCATGTTCCTCTCCATGGAGGAGGCATATACCACCTGTGCCTAGTCACCCCAATTTTTTTCTACTGCCCAGACCACCCTGCCTAGAGCCTACTGCCACTTAGAAAACCCTAAGATACCTAAAACCCCATATTCCTCTGCTCATCTGTTCTCTTTAGCAGTAAATGGCAGCGCATGGCCTCACATCTTCATCCTGGTAATAAAGATGGAAATCTGAACACTATCTTAAACTTCTCCCTTATCTAGCCCCCAAACTCCAGAGTCTTCAAGTTATACATGTTTTACTTTTCAAGGATATCTCATATGTATCTCCACTTTTTAAACTACCATGTTTCACTTGGGCCAACTGCAATTGCCTTTTAACTATTAATATTTCTTTCTTCTTGTCTCTTTTTTTAAAATTAATTAACTATAGTGGTCTTACTAAAACTCAAGGTCTTTTCATGTTACTTTCCTATTTTAAATCAATGTTCCCCATAACTTTCACAGTAAATTTCTGCTCCTTAACTTAGTCCAAGCATCTTACATGAACCTTACTTATCTCATGGTTTCATCTCTGTCACTCTTCCAAATGCAACCATTTTATCCAAATGACCAAAAGTGCCATAATATGTTGTGCTCTTTTGTTTCTCTATGGCTTTGCTACATTTCTTTTTAATCTAATTATTACCTTGCCTTTTAAAACTTAGCTTAGGCCTAACCTATCCAGAAGGCCTTTGGGGATGCCTCAGCCTAATTGGGATCCCTCTTACTTGTGATCTTATACTATCTTTTTTGTGTCTTATCAAAAACTCAGGACTCTTTCTCTGAATTTGTAGATGACGAGTGCTTGAATCTTTGTCAAACCTAATAATTTTCACTTAGTATTAATCTTACTTAAACTCTCTGAGGAATTTTGATCTTTGGAATTCCAGCTCTTTTTGAAACATCTTCCTTTTTTGTATTCTGTGGCTCAGCATCTGATATGCTCCCATCTCTCTTGCCACTTCTGTATTCTTCCAAGGCTCCTTGTCATCCTCCCTCTGTAAAACTAGGGGCATTTCCTGCAACTTGGCCTTTAGACTTCTGAACATTTTTCTATATGATTTATTCCCTGGGATATCATTTCTTATATTTAGAACTACCACCTTTAAGGGTAGACAAATCCTATATATTTATTTTCAATACAGACATGTGTTCCAAGATCCTCTACCATGATTTAAACTCCTTCTTAACCCTTATTAAAGCTTACTACTATATTTTTGTATAATTTTATGATTGCCTGAATGACTTATTATGCTGTAAGTTTCATGACTCACTATTGTATTCCTAGTTGCCTGACACTGTGTCTAATATCATATATATTAATATATAGTGATCAATAAATATTTGCTGATTAAATGAATGATAATCAGATGTTATATGGAACTATCTTGTTTCTGAACTGCACCTAAAAACAGGTAAATGGTATCCCCATATTTTGAAGGGCTGTTATCCTGTCCATATAGTATTTGCATAGAAATGCCCCTTCCCCAAACTAGTTTTGTGACTTTTCTACAACATTAACTATATAAAGAAGGAAAGATTGATAGAAAAGTGGTGCTATTAAGTGTGGTTGAGAGAATGCTTCTATCCATCTCTGGCCATGTAAGGGAAGCTTTAGGAAAACTGTGAGAAGAGGATTTAGAAATTGCATTAACAGCTATTCAGGTTGTACTTTACACCCTAGGGGTGCCATTCACATCATAGATATTAAAGTTTAGAATAGTAAAATATTTCAATCAGGTGGCAGTAAAATATTTTGTTCTAATAAAATCAGTATGACAATTTTATGACAGATAGAAATACTATATCTTCAGTAAGTGGTACCTTTTTCTTCTTTGCACAAATGTACCATAAGGATTCATGATAGGCTTAAGTGTGATATTTGATAGAATAGATGTATTCTATTAATACATTTTGGAAGCTATAGAGATTACTGTCTCTCATCTAGAAACATTTAAAGATAAAAGACTAAATGTATTTGGGCAGTAATGCAGAATGAGGAGTAAAAACTATTTAGAACAGAATGTATTTCCACTGATAAGGAACGAGGGTTTTCTGTGAACTTAAATAGTCATAAAAGAAATCAGGTCTTCCTCCTGGGGTAAAGTGACCTTATTGGAAAAAGTCCATATGTATGTGTTCTACTTATGATGGCTGAGTGATAAATTATCCTAAAACCTAATGGCTTAAAGCAATGACATTTATTTTGCTCACAAATATGGAATCCGAACAGGGCCCATCAAGGACAACGCCCTTAGCCCTATCTGATATCCCCTGAAAGCCTTTAAGGCTTGGGGTACAAATCATGGTGACCCTCATGTCTGCCAGCTGGGGGCTGAAACACCTGAAGTTCCTTGAGCATCTCTCTCTCTATGGAAACTCTCTATGTGATCTCTCCAGCACACTGGCTTCAGGGAAGGTAGTATTCTTACATAGCATCTCAGAGTTCTCAAGGTGTGTGTCATGAAAGAAAACCAGGCAAGAGTTGTATCACCTTTTATGACCTATCCTTGGAGTCACATAGTATCACTTCTGCCACATTCAGTTGATCAAAGAAGTTACAATGGTCCAACTAGTTTCAAAGGGGAGGGAAGATAGGGATCTCCACTTGATAGAGGAGTGTCAATGTCACATTATGGGAAGAACATGTGGCAGGGAATATATTCTAGTATAGCCATTAAAAGAGCACTAGAAGGGTCATGAGATATCAACTGGAAAGTATGTTGCCCATGTCAAAGAGAATTTCAGTTTGGACAATCTCAAAAAACAACCTGCTACAGAAGTACCTCAAAAGAAAGCAGCATTTGGGCACCTGCCATACCAGGACCTCAACATCAGATTATGAGAGTACTGCTATTTGTTCTTTTTACCAGGATAGAACTATCTCCATAAGATTCCATAACATCTCTCTTTATTTCATTCCTTATTTCTAATTTTTAACCAATAACTTTTATTTCTTCATTTTAAATATCAATCATGATTAATATTTCTTCTCTTTTGTCATCAACATTGCCCAAGTACTCAACAGCTCCTATCTTTTTTTTGTTCCCCCAACCTATTCTACATATTGCTACCAATGCATCTATTTGTTTCTAGCAACTTAAGCAATTTTCAAATAAACACAAAAGTTGAAAGAATTATGCAGTAAACACCAGTATATCCAACACCAGAATTTCTGAAATTTTTCTAATTTTACTTCTCAAGAAACCCAATGGTTTCCTATTGTCTACCAAAATAAGCCCCCCAAATCTTTCCTCAATACAACCATGTTAATTCTCCAATTATTTTTGAAACTGTTCCTCTTTCTTTCTATGGTATAAATCCTACATAATCTGTGATGATTATTTACACTCTTTGTGTCACTCTGAAAAAACATCATAGGCCTGTGGAGATGCTTTGGCACATTGGGCTGTGGACAAATAACCCTTGAGTACAACACCAAGGTTAAATATTCAGGCTTGGCCACTGATGGTAAACTAAGTCAAAGTCTTAGTTTTCTAATCTTTAAATTATAAGTCTATCTAAAAAATTTTGTGTCAGGGTTAGTGATAACATGTACAATACCTGCTGGGATGCTTAACACAAAATAGGTGCTCATTAAGTATTTTTATTAACACTGGTAAGACATAGTAAAATTCCAACCTTAAGAAACTTAAAATCCAACCCCATACTATGCTAATAACAAAATAATTTTCAATGTAAAATAATGTTCTACCTTCAGATATAATTTTTTAAAATATAATTTTATTATGTATTAAGCAGCAAGCAAAACTTCTCTTTATACTTGGGCAGAAAGAGGTTATCTACAAATTATATGTTGTTCTGTTCTTCATTTGTGTTCATATGGGAGTTAATGAACATAGCGAGGGATAAGGTATATGAAAAGATGTATGAATGGACCAGATTTCTATTAGTATTTTTCTTTAAATCTCCTTCAACTACCCCGAATATATACTCTCCAAACTATCATTATCATAAGGTATGATTTTCTGAATGCTTACATTGAAAAACTTTGATCTCCTGGGTAAGATGTTGAGCTCAGTACTTGAAACAAAAGTGTTCAATAAGTGTTAGCTATTATTATTATTATTATATTTTTCCATGTAGAAAACATACAAGCCAAAGAAAAGACTCAACCAACCTAAGAAAAGTGCTCTTTCATATAGCGTTGGCTCATGTAAAAAATGAGTATGCTATTATAATTCACTGTGTAAGACCTAGAAATACAATAATCAAATAAAGTTTTTGTAGAGTCATTAAATAATTATAATGTTTTTTGTCGTTTTTAGCCATTTTTCCCATTCTTAGAACAAGTAAGTTTTTGTAAAACAAAGCTCTTCAATTAGAAGACTCCCTAAACCATGTAAAATTTTCCTAGCAGTACACAGAATAGCGACCTTTAAATTGATTTTTGCTTTTTAGCCTATGTGTTTTGTCTAATATTTTAGATGCTCTGTCACAAAAAGTAATTTTTATATTTTGTTTTTCCCTGCTTTCAACAAAACCATTTTGAAATAGTGGGAATATCGAGTTGGGGAATCAAGACAGCAATTAGTATGGAACTCTGACAATTGGGTTACCTCTCTAGCCCCTCAAGTTCAATGTAAGTTCTAAGAGGTAAGAAGCCATATTCTTTTCACATAGCATAGACCAGGTACTGAAGATCTTTACTGAATAAATAAATAAATGATTATAGTTTGGTAGCAAAATTTTTTCTTCTGGTACATTGAAGGCCTGGGATGAGTCAATAAATAATTATTATATCTTCATTTTCTGAAGGTAAAAATTAAGAGTTAATAAATCTGAGAATTTTGGTGTATTGTGAGGGGAAGTGTTATGTTTATGGGTTTAGGTAAAAAGTTCCCCTGGTTCATCCTCTACCTGGTGGCAGGGAGAAAGACATATTCTCATAATTTTTTCCTTGTCTCACTTCAGTAGAAAGAAGAGATGGGAAACAATTCACGTGGTTATTGAATTTCATCTTAAATTAGTCCATTGATATGTCACTATTTCTTCATATAGCTTTGGTTGTAAATTTTAATGAAATGAGAATCAAATGAGAGAATACACGATGTGTCTCTGCAGTAATTAGTGCAATAGAGATTTGACAATTATCCAGTTAATCTGATCAACAAAGACAGCTAATTCGGATAGTTTATGTCTCAAAGTGAATTTAGCCTAGTCAATCCAAATTGACTATGCACATTAATTACATTAACAACACAGCTGCCAACATTCTCTCCACTGTAGGATACAGGGAAACAGATCGAAATAGGGGGTTATGAAGTACACAGAAAGGAAACAAATATTAGATGATAGCAAGTAGCCAAGTAAATGTAGCTGAGGGAAGCAAAAAAGCAATATTCAACTGTAACATGCAAAAAATAAAAAAGAAGCCAACATTATAAAAAATTTAAAATAGGCATTTAATATCTAATAACATAAGAAATAAAATAGGAGAGACAGAGAGGAGATGGAAACCATGTCAACTTATTATCTTTTGTTTAAATGGATTACAGATAATCAAAAACTCTGACTTCTTTAACTTTTAATAACTCAAACAACTCCTCTCTAATTTACTTGAAGGATCTCAACTAAACTGTGCCCAAGTCTTTGACTTATCAATCTTTATAGATGATATATCTAAATGTAGCCCATTTTCATGAATTGGGAAATCCACAAAATAAAATTATTTCTTAAAATGAAATCATAGGTGAAAAATTCAAGGATATAATTACCAAACTACATTACACAATACGCATTTAAAGAAAGCTTGTATGGTTTATTGTCCTCAAAGATATTTAGAAAAAAGAAATACAAATTTGGCTTTAGATCAATTTTTCTAGCATTGACTTTTTAGTTGAGGAAATCCAGACGAGAAAGTTATGATTGCTCAGAGTATCGACGGATAGCATCCATTCCTTTTTCTATGAGTTCCACCTCCTATCCTTATCCTCCAAAATCCCAGAAAACTATTAATTGATGGATAGGTAGACTCTGAACGTGTATGCTCTCATTTCATCAATGATTCATTACACTGAAACACATGAGTATCTGCAAAAAGTAGAAATAAATTGAATGGAATCTGTAGCATTTAAAATAAATCCTTTCTATTGGAAAAGAAACTACAATTGCAAGGTTGTTTTTGTTTCTGCTCAGTATAATATGACAGATGGTCAGTAATGAGGCATGATTTCCATCCCTAGCACCACAAAACTACGTTACTCATTTGCTTTTAGAGTAATAATGGGAACCAAATACTGCCCACTTTAGCTTTGTTATCTGCCTGGAAAAACAATTTCCAACATTACCACAGTACTATAGTCACAAAAATTAGACCTGCATCATTAATTCTCTGGGGCCCATTTACGAGCAATACTTTTGAATCTTCCATATTTCTTGTTAAGATAAATGCACCTTAAGTCAGGCAAAGCTGAATGTCAGGAATGAGGATGTAAAAACTTGCAAATTGCATCATGTGTTGTCAAAATTGTGCTTATTTTTCTAACTGCATTGCAAATATCAAGGCACTATTCACTTCTTCCTACAAAGGAGTTCACTGTATATTTTCCAGAGCAGCATTGTCTGTCTGACAGAACTTTTTGTAATGATGGAAATATTCTTTAGCTACGTTGTCCAATATAAGAATAACTAAGCACTTTCAGCTACTGAATATTTGCAATGTGGCCAGAGCAAGTGAAGAACTGATTTTTAAACTTTATATAATTGCAATTAACTTAAATTTAAATAGCCACCATGGCTAATGGATACTATACTAGATAGATTTCCAGAGTCAATACCCAGAAATAGAAGTAGTGACATATAAATAGACCAATTTAAGATGAAATTCAATAACCATGTGAATTGTTTCCCATCTCTTCTTTATACTGAAGAGAGACAAGGAGAAAATTATGAGAATATATCTTTACTTATTACTGTAAATTCACCTGGATGGAATATATATTTTTTATCCATCTCTCAAAGCAATCTTTTTTATCTTTACCTGAAGGGCCCATACTATGGAGAAAGACATCTCTGATCACCTGTGGGATAGCTAAGAGCTACTTGCATCATTAGGCTTGTTTATAAGACATGAGATCCTAAGCTCATCTCACAGGTCTACTAATTTATGTTATACTAAGAAAGATGAAATTACAAAAATATGGAAGTATAATATTGAAGAGCTTAAATTAAATTAAATGGTCTATTTTATAAATGTCAAGATTTCCCCTGCCAGGATTATTTAAGATCTTGGCTCTTTTCTCCTGCTCTGCCTGTCCTCTTCCAACAGGTGGTTGGCATGGCTTCTTTTCTGAGTTCTTTAGGAGCCTGTGCTTGGCTGGGCATTGCATCAAGAGATCTGAGCTATTTAGTCTCCTGGTGATAGGCCAGAGTTCTTCAGCTAAGAAGACCCAAGACACAAAGACTAAATACCAATGGTAATCTCATGTCCCATTGTGCTTGATTCGTGAGCCAACCTGCTGCCTCATTTTTGAATTTCAGTTCTGCAAACATAGTCTTTCTTACCAACTAACTCTGCATTCAACTAAAATTGTTTTCACCCTGGACTTCCCTGAAAGAGAGTCCTCCTCTTCTTAAAGGATGTTCAGAGTATCGACAGAATGCAAACTGATTAAACATTGAAAAAAAGACTATATTCATTTACTATAGTGTTCAAGGAGATAAAATGTTATTGATCCTAGTGAACATTCTATTCAGGGATTTATTCACTGACAATAGTTAAAAGTGGAATTAAAGCAGTCCTTAGAAACCATGAAGTCAAATTTTCTTGTTTGACAGCTGCAGCCCTTCTCTGACTAACCATTCATATGTGTTCATATGAAAGTACCTTAAAAAGTTCTTCCAGAAATAGAAAACCTGAAAAGACCAATAACAAGTAGTGAGATTGAATTAGTAATAAAAAATCTCCCAACAAAGAAAAGTCCAGGACTAGATGAATTCACAACCAAATTCTACCAAATTTACAAAGAAGAATATATACGAATCCTCCTGAAACTGTTCCAAAAAATCGAGAAAGAGGAAATTCTACCTAAGTCCTTCTATGAGGCCAGTATCACCGATACCAAAATCAGAAAAGGGCACAATAACAGCAATGACAAACTAAAGACCGTTATCCCTGATGAATGCTAAAGTGAAAAGAGAATCTGCAGAATGAGAGAAAAGATGGCTGCGCCCACCTGGCCAGCAAGTGCAGTGGGATCTGACCCACAGGAGAACGTCCTCCTTCCCCACTGACCTCCAAACCCACTCAGAGAGGGACCTGCCTGAAGCTGGTGCAAAATCGTGGCAGGAGATGTTGGGCTCTGTGGAGAGGGGACAATAGTGCTCTGGGCTAGGACTGCACTGGGCAGGGCAGGGACTGGTCTCAACTACCACTGGAGGGAGTTAGGAGACAGGCACCTCGACCCCGGACCGGAACAATGGAGGTGAACACTGAAAAGGGGGCTCTACCCTGGAAACCACTGCGGGCAATTAGGCCGTCTCAGGGTGGGTCAGAAAGTGCAAAACCTCCTGTCGGACAGGCATGAGATTGCGGGAGGGCAACACACAAGGGACAATGGGCATCCTGTTGACTCAGATCCCCCATCCCGCATCCGCCAACTCCTAAACAGTCTCCCCAGAGCTAGGGCTCTGCAGGTGAGCGGCCACCATTTTGGGGGTCAACAACCCAGGCACTGTGGTGTGCCATGGTTTCGGGCAGCACCCTTCCTCCACCCCCGGGACTTCCGCGACAGGCTCCGCCCTTCCATGACCTACCATCAGCTAGCCAGGCCTGTTTCGTTGGGAGAATTTTGAGTGCTTCCCCAGTCCTGGGAGGCTACCACCTGCAGGATTCCCAGGTGCTGGGGCACTGGGCAGTCTCAGGCATCACCCCTCCCGCTAGCGTAGCAATTTTGGGGCCGAAAGGGGTGGGCGCCACCTCTGGGGATAGAGGGAGGCAAGAAAAGCCACTTTCCCTGTACTACTGGCTTGAATCTGCGGGGCCTTGGTGCAGATCAGTAGTTGGCAGCCTAGTGATTCAGCCTGTCAGACTGGCTTAGGTCATCTAGTGGGATCATAACTCTGGGGCCTGCTCTCTGTGTCCCGGTAGCTGCCAACAGTGGGGTTCGCAGTTAGGGAAGGAAAATCTTGGCCAGAGGCCACAGCAGGTGCACCAAGTAACCCCTCCCATCAAGAGCAGCCTCCCAAGCCTGGTGGAAGAACCCTGAATAACATATTAGAGGCTCCCCCTAGTGGCAGGTCAAGCAACCATAGAAGTACACACATTCAGGCTGGTAGGCAGTAGCTGTGATCTGCCTTGCTCCTACTACCACTTTAAGGGGGAATAGGGTCCAAGTAACCCTCTGGAGTGGCAAGATCCTTCCTAAAGATAGAGGCATTAGTATTCCTCACCCTGGGACCAGAAACCAACACAGGGGCATCAGACTACCTCGATAACTGGCTCCTCTACACAATCTATAACCAATGACAGAGAGGGTAACCTGACAGCTCAACACAGTGCCCTGCATCTCAAGCTATTAGAGGGCAGTGGAGTTATACACACAGGTGTGATTCACCACATGGGAACTTAAGCTGGGGGACCAACCTCACTAATCTCCCCTGGCAAGAGGCGAAGACAACAGGTCAGAAGTAACCCAACTTGCCAAAATACCTCTAAGGCAATATAAGACCAGCCTGCCTCCTCCCACCACTGTTAAGGAGGTCCCTTAGGGGTTTGAAGTTAAGGGCACAAACCAGTCCTAGCAGTCCCACTTCTCAATCAATTACCTGATAAGAAAGAACCACAGAAAGAACATGGGGAACATGAAAGAACAGAGAGAAAAGTCACCCCCCAAAAGAAATCATGAGACCTTCAAAATCAGATACTTATTTAAATGAAATGTTTAAATTGATGGAGGAAGAATTCCAAATATGGATTGTAAGGAAATTCAATGGAATTGAAGAGAAAATAGACACTCGACACAAAGAAACCAGAACAATACAGTAAATGAATGAAAAATTCTCTAAAGAAATTGAAATATTACAAAAAAAACCAAACAGAAATCCTGGAAATGAAGGAGGCATTCGAGGAACTTCAAAACACAGTTGAAAGCCTTAAAAATAGAATGGATCATGCAGAGGAGAGAATCTCAGAGCTTGAAGGTAATGCCTGTGTGCTAAACAAATCAGATGAAGAAAAAGAACATGGAAGACAAGAACAGAATATACAAGAAATGTGGGATTATGTAAAGAAACCAAATATAAGAATTACAGGCATCCCAGAGAGAGAAGAAGAAAATACACAATGGCTGGAAAATCTTTTTCTTAGAATACTGGAGGAAAATATGCCTGGCCTGGCCAGAAACCTAGATATCCAGATACAAGAAGCACACAGAACTCCTGGGAGACTCAATGTGAAGAAGCAAACACCACGTCACATAATTATCAGACTGGCCAAAGTAAACACGAAAGAGGAAATCCTTTGCACAGTAAGATGAACACAACAGATAACCTACACAGGTAAACCTATCAAATTAACTGCAGACTTCTCAAATGAAACCCTACAAGCCAGAAGGGACTGGGGACCCATCCTCAATCTTCTTAAACAAACAATGGCCAACTTAGAATTTTTTACCTGGCAAATTGAGCTTCATCTATGAGGGAGAAATAAAGACTGTCCTAGAAGAGCAATCACTGATGGAATTCTCAAAGACCAGACCTGCTCTGCAGGAAGTACTCAGACCTGCATTATACCCTGAACAACACAATAGACACCCACCAAACTAAAAACACTCAAGAGTTAAGGCCCAGAACCCAGATTCCACAATGGCTTGAGAGGTAAAACAAAACAATAAGAACTTACCCCACAATAGGAACAGAAATCTATCCCAAATATCAATCCTCTCAGTAAATGTGAATGTCTTGAATTGTCCTTCGAAGACACATAGACTGGCTGAGTGGATAAAACACTGTAAGCCAAGTGTCTGCTATTTCCAGGAAATGCATCTAACCCACAAAGACACTTTCAGACTCAAGGTCAAGGACTGGAAAACAAATTTTCAGGCAAATGGAAACCAAAAGAGAGTAGGGGTAGTGATTCTGATTTCAGACAGCATAAATTTTAATATAACAAAAGTAAAGAAAGACAAAGATGGTCACTATATAATGATGAAAGGAAAAATCCAACTAGAAGACTTAACAATTCTTAATATCTATACACCTAACACAGGAGCACCCAGATATATAAATCAAACTCTGTATGAACTAAATAGCATGATAAACAGTAATGCCATAGTAGCAGGGGATTTCAACACCCCACTGTCTGAAATGGACAGATCCTCTAAACAAAAAAAAAAAGCAAAGAAATAATGGACTTAAACAGAGTTCTAGAACAAATGGGTCTAACAGACATCTACAGCACATTCCACCCAAATAAAGCCGAATATACATTCTTCTCATCAGCTCATGGAACTTTCTCCAAAATTGACCACATCCTAGGCCACAAATCAGACCTCAACAAATTAAAAAAAAAAAAATAGAAATTGTACCATGTATACTCTCATACCATAGTGGTATAAAACTAGAGATCGATTCCAACAGAAACACTCACTACTTCACAGTCATGGAAATGAAACAATCTATTGCTAAATGACTGCTGGGTGAAGGAAGAGATTCAGATGGAGATCAAAAAATTCTTTGAATTAAATGATAATGGGGACACAAGCTATCAAAACCTGTGGGATACAGCAAAAGCATTCCTGAGAGGAAAACTAATAGCATTAAATGTTTACATCCAAAAGACAGAAAGCTCACAAATCAACAAACTAATAAACTGTCTCAAAGAACTGGAAAAGGAAGAGCAAATTAATTCTAAACCTAGCATAAGAAAAGAAATAACTAAGATTAGAGCAGAATCAAATGAAATTGAGAAAAAAAGAACTATACAGAAGATCAAGAAAACCAAAAGATAAACAAAAAGATAAATGAAATTGATAGCTCTCTTGCTAGATTGCAAGAACTAGAAAGGAAAGGACTTTAATAAACTCAATCAGAAATGAAAAAGGAGAGGTCACTACAGACATAGTGGAAATACAAAACATTATCTTTGAATGCTATAAAAATCTATATGGCCAAAAGCTACAAAATGTGAAGGAAATGGAAAAATTCTTGGAAACACATAACCTTCCTAAGCTCAATCAGGAGGAAATAGAACTCCTGAACAGACCGATATCAAGTGCAGATATTGGAGCAGCAATAAAAAACCTTCTCCCCCCTGCAAAAGTCCCAGACCAGATGGGTTCACACCTGAATTTTACCAAACATAGAAAGAAGAACTCATACCTATACTGCAGAAATTATTCCAAAACATTGAGAAGGATGGCATCCTCCCCAACTCATTCCATGAAGTCAATATCACCTTGATACCAAACCCAGGAAAGGATGTAGCAAAAAAAGAAAACTGCAGAGCAATATCCCTCATGAATATAGATGCAAAGATTCTCAACAAAATTTTAGCAAAACAAATCCAACAGCACATCAAAAAAATAATGCACCATGACCAGGTGGGCTTTATCCCAGGGATTCAAGGCTGGTTCAACATACTCAAATCTATAAATGTAATTCACTGCATAAATAAAAGCAAGAACAAAGACCATATGATTCTCTCAATAGATGCAGAAAAAGCATTTGGTAAAATCCAGCACACTTTTATGCTAAAATCTCTTAATGAAATAGGCATAGATAGAACATTCCTTAAAATTATTATGGTCCTATATGATGAACCCACAACCAATATCATATCGAATGGGGAAAAATTGAAAGCATTCTCGCTTAGAACTGGAAGCAGATAAGGTTGCCCACCATCTACACTTCTATTCAACATAGTGCTGAAAGTCCTTGCCAGAGCAATCAGACAAGAGAAGAGAATTAAGGGTGTCGGAATCGGGGCAGAAGAGGTCAAACTCTCACTCTTTGCTGATGATATGCTATTATACCTAGAAAATCCCAAGGACTCAGCCAAGAGACTCCTAGAATTGATAAACGAATTCAGTAAAGTCTCAGGATACAAAATTAATGCACGGAAATCAGTGGCATTCATGTACACCAATAACAGTCAAGCCAAAAATTGAAGACACAGTAACTTTCACAATAGCATCAAAGAAATTTAAATATTTAGGAATATATTTAATGAAGGTAACAGATATTTATAGGGAGAACTAAGACGCACTGAGAAAAGAAATTGCAGATGATGTGCACAGATGGAAATCCCTACCATGCTCATGGCTTGGTAGAATCAATATTGTTAAAATGTCCATTCTACCTAAAGTGATCTACAGAATTAATGCAAACCTTATCAAAATTCCACCATCATTCTTTACAGATTTAGAAAAAATAATTCTGCGCTTTGTCTAGAACAAGAGAAGACCTCATATAGCCAAAGCAATCTTAAGTGGAAAGAAAAAATTGGGAGGCATCAGTCTTCCAGACTTCAGTCTTTACAATAAGGCAGTAATAACCCAAACAACATAGTACTGGCACAAGAACAGAGATATAGACCTTTGGAATAGGATGGAAATCCCAGACATAAAACCATCCTCATATTGTCATCTAATCTTTGACAAAGCAGCCAAAAGTATACATTGGGGAAAAGAATCTCTATTCAATAAGTGGTGCTGGGAAAACTGGATATCCACATGCAGAAGATTGAAACTGGATCCCTACCTCTCACCTCTCACAAAAATCAACTCATGTTGGATGACAGACTTAAACCTAAGGCATGAATCCTTAAGAATTCTGGAAGAAAATGTGGGGAAGACTCTTTTAGACATCGGCCTAGGTAAAGAATTTATGAAGAAGACCCCCAGAGCAATTGCAGCAGCAACAAAAATAAACAAATGGGACCTGATCAAATTAAAAAGCTTCTGCAACAGCCAAGGAAACTGTCCTTAGACAACCTACAGAATGGAAGAAAATATTTGCTTTCTACACATCCGATAAAGGGCTAATAACAAGAATCTATATAGAACTTAAGAAAATCAACAAGAAAAAATCAAACAACCCCATAAATAAATGGGCAAAGGACATGAACAGTAACTTTTCAAAAGAAGACAGAATAATGGCCAGCAAACATAGAAAAAAGTGCTCAACATCTCTAATCATTAGTGAAATGCAAATCAAAACTACAACGAGACATGCCTGTATCAAAATATCACATATATCCCATAAATATGTACAACATATGTATACTTAATAGTTAAAAATTAAAAAAACTGTTTGCATTCACCTGGCATCAGTGTACCATGGATATGTCACAATATGAATTGGAGGTGATCTCAATCATCTGGCAATTGTCAAATAGCGGAATAGTCCATTGTATTGATGATGTCATCATGTGTAATTAGATATAATGAACAGGAAGGGCCATTACTCTGAATGCCTTATTATGATATGAATGTTCCAGAGGGTAGGAGAAAAAAAATCTACACATAGTGAAGGTCTGGCCAGATCGTTGAATTTTTCTTGAATCTCATACTCTGATGTATGCTAGTACATTCTTTCCAGCGTGAAGGACAAATATTGTGTGTTATCTTAGTATTAAAGACAAAGAGTGCTTGGTACGACTTTGAATTTCAGAGGCAGCATAAACACTTTGGAATAATGCTTGAGCCTCTTTATCAGATGACTTAGAAGCCTGCAGTTATGAGTGGGGCCTAGAATGAGAGAAGCTCTGCAGCAGCTTCAGCTGTAATATAAGCAGCCTTGATGCCAGAGAAATAATAAATGGCAAACTCCATACTACTAGAGGTACCATGATAAATACAAAGGCAATGTAGGTTCTCTCTCAAGCTCCAAATGGAGAATTCCAGTGAAAACCTTTGTGTCTTTGATCAAGTCCATGCTATTGCAGCAGAGTTCTCTTCACCATTTAGGAAGCAGCTCCTGGCATTTTACTTGGCCCTAGAAAGACTGAAGCCCTGACCAGGGACATCATTTGACCACCTGAGTTGAGCTTTCCCTGATGAGCTTTATAACACATGTCACATTGCCCAGTAGGCAGAGCAGCAATTCACTGAGCAATGGAACGTGCCCATTATGAAGAGGTAGGGTTGGTGCTACATAATGGGGAAGCAAGGAATATTTTGAAATTTGGAGGATCCACTGCAGCATTTTTTTCATTTACTCACATCCAGGTTTAACTTCGAATCGATGATTACAGCAAATACAACCTGTCGAGGACATAATAATTGGGATTGGAGGTCAGAGATAACTCACCAGCAAGCCACTCAGACTAACAGAAGTGATAATGAAGAATGAGGGATACTTTGAGTGTTAGAAGAAAGAGAAGATGAATCAGTTACAGCTTGGCAGCTGCAGTAGAAAGAGCTCATTCTACTAATTCATTTCTTTTATATTCTTCCTCAGAAATTGTGGCTAAGAATCATCTGTAAGAATCCATGATGAGATGGAATAAGTTCCTATGTTTCTGGGTGGTGCAAAGGAAGGATGATAGCAGGTCCTGTCAGTGTTCCACCAAGATCCTTTCTGGTCCCACTCACGGTTTCTGTACATGCCTCCTTCAGCTTTTGGATGCTTTTGTTTCTAAAGTCCTACAAACTGTGGTTCTCTTTCAAAAACTGTCCTTTGGAGTCTTAGACAGTTTGCCTTCATGAAAAGAGAGTCACAGTGCCAGGAAGTATTTCTCTGCCTGAACACCGCTGAGCCAATGAATGGCAAGTACTGGAGGGTGAAAGCTTTGCTCCCTTGCCCCAAGAGGGGACTAATGGAAGTGCATTTTACACTCCAGCATCCCCATGCAGGTGCGGGGAACTCTCTTGATTTCCTCCTCTTCCCTATGCTGCTTCTTTCTCTTCTTTGATGGCTTGTCCTAGGAATATTCCCACAGTAATTCATCAAAGAAAATTCTCAATTCAGGATCTGCTCTGAGCAACCTGACCCAAGACAAATTCTTATTACATATTTATGAGGAAAATTTGAGTAGGATATTTGAATATGGAAGTCATGGCATAGATTCGAGTAGGATATTTGAATCTGGAAGTCATGGCAGAGATTCGAGTTAAAAATATCTGAGAGTTATTGGCCTATTGATTATATATAAAGTCATGAGGTTAGATGAGATCACTCAAGGAGTAAATTTATATAAAGAAAAAGCTTCAGAACATAAGAAGGTCTCAGACTTTCTTAATCTTCCCCTACCACATTTACTAATTCAACTAAATTTATATGCATTTCCTTAGCTTTGGTTTCAGGACAGACCTTGCCTCAGACTCTATGAAAGTGCTCGATTTAGGCCACCTCATTTCCAGTTATTTCTTAATTATTCATCCTACTTCATCAACCTATCAAACTTATCCTCTGAAGGTATGCAGTCTGAGGCTGATTTGTAGGTCCCTTGTATGAGTAAGCCGAGATGGATCTCTCAATAAATCAGAACATTAAACACCTGTTCAGAGGTGCAAATGCTTGGCTCAGGTTCAGCTGAAAGAATTCCCAGTACATTTTACATATGGGCAACATTTTCACGTTGACCTTGCTGGAAAACAGTTTGGAATCTTATAGGTAAATCTGGAAAAATATGGAGAAAGAAAGATTTACAGAAGTAAAATTAAAGTATGTATTTGATCAAAACAAAATGCCTATTTAAAGTACTATGATCTGACAATGCCTTGTACACAGTACACCCTCAAAAAATATTTGTTGAGTAAATCGTGTTGACTATACCATGCATCTTTATTTATTGCAGAATGAACTAGGATACACAGACGAAGGAAAGCTTTAGGAATAATATTTTATAAGCTATATACCATCTTTACCTTAACATTATATATTTCTAAGTAGAGACCAACTGAACAATTTAAATGAACCTTTGTCAGTAAATGGGGTCTAGAAAATATAATAGGAAATGACGGATACTAACTAGAATATCATTTTGTTAAGGTAGTGGCTTTTGAATTTCTTTTTAAAGATAGATCAGGTTTTGTGAGCTGCTTCCTACACACCAAAAAGCAAAGTATTTTATTTAAAAGGAAATTCTCTTGACTTGAATTGAAAGTACAAGGCTTTTCTTCCTTTTGACGGTTTGCTTTTGAAAGATTTTTCTTGTGAGATACATAATACGCTGTTGCTAGTTAAGTGTAATGATCATTCGCCCTAGAAGAAATAAAAGAAAAGCCAAATTTGGCTAATTTTTTATCTTGAGGAAGCTGTTTGTGAGCAATGTGTGTGTCAAAAAGCAGCAGCAAGAACTAATATCAAAAGCAGTTTTTTTTAAAAAAAAGTAAGTGATGGATAAATGAATGCTCCTTTGTTCACACTCAAGATATTTTTACAATCTTACATACATTGTGTTAAACCTGTATAGCTTCTCTGTAGCTTTTGGATCAACTTTAATATATTCATGGCACTCCAACCTTACTAGAATAAAAAAGAGTATAGTTATTACTGTCTTATATTTATTAAAACAAACTAGAAATACAAACTAATTTAAAAAGTAAACATTGGAGTGACCAGAAAATTCAAAGTATAATTGCTATTGACTAACATATGGTACAAAGGTTCAGAGGTAAAAAATAAGATTATTTCTGATGTTCACTAACAAGTCAACATTTATTATTTATATTTCCATTTTTACGACAGCAAGATTATGTTTGTATAATAATGTATAATACTGAAGGGTCAAAACAATAATGTTCCATTTCGTACATATTTACTAAAAATGTCTCAAGGACCTTGAAGGTTCTAGATCCATTTCTCTGTTTCCAAATCTATGACTAGACTAAAGAGAATGCATTCTATTATTCAAAGTCCCATCTCAAAGCTCCTTAAAAACTATTTATGTACCTTCCTCCTTATAATTTATGTTTTCCAGCTTTCATGCCTTGCACTTATATCTCTTTAAACACCCTCTCCTGACAGTTGATCATTCACACCCATTCTTCAAGACCCTGTTTATATACCATTCTTCTAAGAAACCTTTTCTGGTACTATTCCATCCTAAGTATATGGAAGTGATCACTCTCTGAGCTCCCTGTTTATCCCAGTGGAGTCACCCAGGATGTGCTTAATTCCCGCAGCAATGAGTTGTGCTAACACGTGCGGAGCATTGCCTACTGGGGATGCTCATTAGGACTCAGAGCTCAAAGATTTTGTTGGGGGCTGGTTGTGTAGGCACCCACATGTACCACAATTGCAGACTCCAGAAGGAAAGCAGGTGTTTAGGATGGCTATATTGTTTGAAGTTCAAACATACTGAATTATTCTTACCAGGTAGGGTGGTACTCCACTTCCAAAATCTAAGATCTCAGATGCCAGACAAGGGCTAATCCTGCCAGAATGCTTTTCTAAGAAAAGGAGTCCCAACCTGTTATGTTAATTCTTCTGTGCACAGGTAGTTATGTAGTTCTACTATATCTATATATCTGTCTATATCTATATCTATATCATCTTATCTCAACTCTCTCAGTACAAGCTTGCTGAGAACTGGTTAAGGATTTTTTCTTTACTCCATCATTCCCTGTAAAGAACAAGATTCCTGATATGAGACATTCACAAATACTGATGATTAGAAGGTCCGCTGATTCAGTAGGGAGCTGCAAGAAATAGGTGGGGCAGCAGACTTAACAACAGGAAGGACAGGTATGCCATCCCATCCTGGAAGGAGTCCTCTGTCTCAAAGGATAGGGGATGGCACAAACGGATAAAAGATGAGGAAGATACCCCTTATGAATAATACTATTATTGATATAAAGTAATATATTATTGTTAAAAATAAGTATGCTTTTTAAGGAAACAGGAATATGCAGTATTTTTCCAATAAAACAACATCAGCATCGCTCCATAAATTAATATTACTATATTAGAGACAGAAATGATCTCAGGAGTTTTGCAGGACTTTGCCCTGAAGGAATATGTGAACGTGTTAGTTTGCATGTCAAGAGCTGCTCCACCTTAGGAGGGCATCTCAAAGATCAGTAGCAGCTGCTTTCCAAGGTGATGCTGCAGTCTCAAACCCGTGGTTCTCGCCTGCTTTGAAGGACAAAGCAAGGGCTGCATGGAATCACGGGATGAGAGCTGATCAAAGAGTGTCCACCTGAGAGACAGATACCTGCGGCTAAAAACAATTAGCCCAAGGGACAGTTTCTGCTTGACTTCTGATCGCCTGTCTCTATCCGCAATAACTAGATAAAGAAATACGGAGCCACTGTATCTCTGTTTAACCCTTCTGTTAAGTGACAGTTTTATCTTAGAATTTAGAAGTCTGTTGTTGAAAGATTTTGTAACCAGACTTAATTAAGGGATCTATAGAAGCCTTTTGAAAGACTTTTAACCTAAAACAAACTACCTTTTATTATGTAAATCTGTTACCCCTGGCAATCGATCTCTGTACCTATAAATACCCATGTGAAACTTTATTCCAGGCCTTGCAATTGACAGGGATATTGTGGGGACCCCCGAGTACCCCTGCTTTGCCTTTTATCTTTATAAACCTATAAAACCATACCTTCGTCTCTGTGTATTCTTTTATTTCTATTATTTTCTATTTTCTATTATTTTCTTATCCTTTGCGATGACCCCTGCCCAGGGGACCCGATTTTTTGCTGGGAGTGTAGCTAACTCCCCGCACATCAGATCACTAAGATATTTCATAATCCTCTTGATTTCGTAATTTATTCTTATTCTTAGAAAACAAAGCATATATTAAAGACCATGTCTCAAAATCCACTCGCTTGAAAAGAGATTTACTGAACACTTATTTGATGCTGTCACTGAGATATAAATATTAAGAACTCCATAATAAAAATAGCTAATACTTACACAGGGCCAAACACTGTTCTAAGCACCACTCCAAGAGGTAGACACTGTAATATGTTCTCCCTTTACAGATAAGGTTAATTAAGGAAGTCAAATAACCTTCCTAAGCAGTTATGCTGGTATACAGGCTCTTAATCACCCCATCATGCTGATTCTTACATTCTTGAAAAGTTCACAGTCTTTCTTTGACATAAAAATTATTTTGATAAGATTAGAGAAAAAACCTGTCTGCTCTACTTTTTATATTTTCTTTTCCAACATTTTAAAAATTAAAGAACTTAAGTATTTCTAGATTTTTACCATTTCATACTTGGTAAGTTATGTGGTCTTAATAAATAGTTTATCACTTAGTAATTCATGAAAAAGTAGTGAGAACTCAACGTGTTCATCATTTACAACTGTCATTCTGAACATAAATAAAAGGAAAGTTATACTGGCTTAAATAAATAAATTTCTGTGTGCTGAAATCAGTTTATTTCTACCACTGTCTGATAGTTGAGTTGTTTTTTTTTAATGGTACAATTAAAGTGATGTTTAAGAAGACAACTTTTCATTTTTCTGTGAACAGGATACATTTTTATAATTAATTGTCTCCCACACAGGAATACAATTAATACAGCTCAGAACCTGGAAGAAGAACTCATAGAAGGGAAACCACACTCTCGAATTTTTTTATTTCTTAAAAAATAAATTAGAAGGCTAAAAGTTATAAACAAGCTGCATTATGTCAAACTCAAAGAACAGTTTAGAAATGCAGATGTAATTTTACCCCTAGATTGTGAAACAATATTTGATGTGACAAAGAAGTTGTTAGTATTGTTTATAAGTTTTTAGGTTGTTACTTATTCAATATTAATGTTTAAATTCAGAAAGATGACAATGTTCTGTGGCTGTGGGCAAGGCTCTTTGTTACGAAAGTAGGACGATAGACATTTGAAAGGCATTGTTTCAATTTGCAACTGCTTAAGAAAACCTCCTTCAGGTGACTGGTGTTATCATCATCCCAGTGTGATAGATGAGGCAATTATTTTTCAGGGAGATTAAGTGAATGTTTCTGCCGGCTTCGTGCCTCATGCCTGTAATCCTAGCACTCTGGGAGGCTGAGGCGGGAGGATCACTTGAGGTCAGGAGTTCAAGACCAGCCTGAGCAAGAGGGAGACCCCTGTCTATACTAAAAATAAAAAAAATTAGCCAGGCTTGGTGGCATGTACCTGTATTCCCAGCTACTTGGGAGGCTGAGGCAGGAGCATTGCTTGAGCCCAGGCGTTTGACGTTGCTGTGAGCTACGATGATGCCATGACACTCTAGACTGGGCGACAGAGCCAGACTCTGTCTCAAAAAAAAAAAATTGTGTACTCTGGGTCTCATAAGTAGGAAGTGACAGAGCAGTGACTTAAACTCAGATCCTCACTCTCCAGAGTTAGCACTCTCAACCAGTAGGCCATGTTGCCTCTCAAATATCTCTGAAGGGAACCAAATTTGAATGTTATTAGAACTGTACAGTACCACGTACTGAGATACAATTCTTTATACATCTCTTGCATCTCTGTACATCTAACAAGCAAAAGTATTGACTACTTTTGCTCTGGACTTCTTTTGAAGGATGTTTGTATAGTGGATGATGTTGCAAGACAGAGATATGGTCTCTCTATGGAGGAACAGGCAGGCATACTTACTGTCTATTAAAAATGTTAGTTTCTACGATGCCTGATGTTTATTACTATTTTGGGGACGGACCCTCTTCAAGGAAAATATAAAATTACCAATACAAAGTTAAGTTCAGGAACATGGAAGGGCCCCGGCAAGTGAGAGGCCCTGAAATGGAAGTTCCATCCTTGGCAAATCCTTCTTGATCCTGAAAGTCATAATTTCCTATTTTGACAAATGGCTCTAAATTACTTTTCACTTCCCAAGCACCATGTCTATAAGTCACATAGAGCAGCATTTTGGAGAATAGCTCTTGCATTTTGTTTTCTAGGCAAAATAAAAATCTAGAGTGTATCTCTCAAGCCATAATCTTTTGAACACTGTGATGTCTTGCTTCTATTTATAGACAGTCTGGAGAATATTTTGTTTTTTCATACACTGACTCAATAACCTAAATATGACCAACCTAATATTTTATATTAAATTTATTTCTAAAACCTGCCCTGGTAACAAGAATAGTTAAATTCCAGCAGAGTTGAGCTCAAACTCCTGAAAAATTAAATTCGTGGGAATTGTACCACGAATGTTGATATAGTTTCGACTTGGGTATGTGGCATCTCTATGGTGTTTGAAATGAAAGAAAAAACACACTTTACATTACATTCTGAAAGTAGCAAATTATCTCCTGCACATAGCGCTGAAGGGAAAAATAGACTAACTTACTTTGTTGTGTGAGATCATGTTTTTTTATGACAGTAGATGCTTGAAACAGTTAAAACCATTAATGAATCACATTCGTTTACTACACAGATAATAATTATAGGTTAAATATTATAAATATTTACTTGAACCCATGAAATGAATAAATAAATAAACAAGAAAATGAATATATTTCACTTACTTTTGAAATGTTACTTGATCGACTTGCAGATCGCCCTGGGGATTTGTCATTCTAAAAAATAAAATTAGAAATATTGATTAAAAGAAAGTATTGCAATACTCTTTACCACTGAGAAAAGAAAGCATAGCATAGGCAAACTTGTGAATGCTTTCTATATTGTTTGGACTTATAGACATACTAATTGGTTATACAGAATGACTTTTTCTCTTATCAAATTGTATTTCTCTAATATATACCAGTGTACTTTTGAAAATGTTTCAATTAACATCTGAGTGTTTATCGGGTTAGAAGTATTTGTGTCCAGAAAATAATTATTTCTATAGAAAAATTTGCAGAGTTCCTATGAAAACAAAATTAGACAATGAAAGTATAGTCCACTGTTTCCCCTTTTTGCTCCTGCAACTAGGATATTCTGAGTAAATTCCGGTTCTCAATGTAAGTAAATGTTTCATGCTGGCTATGTGGTACATACATCTAACTTGTGTTCTTCTAAAACACACTTTATTGGTCTTTTCTGTTATTTTATTTACTTTGAAAATGTAAAACACTTACTTTCTAAAATTTAAAATGCTTGCTAAATTATACATTTTAAAATTTAAAACATAAAAATGTTTTCAAAATTTCTACCCTTACTTCTTTCCTCTTAAGGAATTTTTAAATTAGCAGAAAAGCATGACAAAAAGTTTTTGAATAGATATTTTTTAAAAGGATATACAATTTTACAGCAGAAATGGACCTTTAGAGGTTGAGCCCTCTTGTTTGAAACCCAGAAACACTCTGTTCCTGGAAATAGAGTTGGTCTCTAAATCAGGGCCACTCCTGAGGCCTTTGACTAGTCCAGTCTGGTTGCTCTTTCTATTCTGTCAATTATCTGTTAGTGGATAATCAAAGTTTATGGGTATTATTCATTGTACGGGTAGAAAGAAGTCACAATATACCTCTTCTATAGAGATAATGCTGTTGGAAGAATCAATTCTGAATACGAAAAGTTTGTAAACGACGATCTGAATTAACATTGTCAGTAAAATAATTTACCAGTGTAAGGATCCTTTTTTCTTTCTTTTTTTTCAACTTCTGTACTCAGCCCTAAAGTGGACTTGAGTAGACAATTGCAGTGCATCTTGGCAGAGGTCATTTTTGAGAAGTAAGTTCTTGTTACAACCTGTGGGTCTGAAATTGCCCCGTGATGACTGCTTGAGACAGTTTTCAGAAACAGAGTGATGACAGGATATGGCAGATGTGTTATTGTGGAAAAACAGTAGCTGCATCACTGAAAACTGCCACTGTGTCACACACAGGCTTGCAGATATTCACTGAACAGTACTTTTTTCTTTACATGCAACATCCATCTCAGACAACTCCGATGTCACTGTGGAGCGTGTTGTTACAGACCAAGATGAATCACAACAATACGATTAGTTACACCTCATAACAGCCTCGTGACCCAGCTGGGGATTAATGCCTATGCTATGGCAGACAGTTTTCCCCTGATTAGCTTCCTCTGGAGATGGAGAGAGGAATTTTCTACTGACATCTGAAACCCTCTTCTAGAGATTAGAAAACAAAATCCATCTTTCCTTCTCAGTGAAATTTGGGATTTTGACACATTATTGTGAAGAGCAGAGGCAAATAAGCTACATAATGTAATATGCTTTGGGTGAGATTTGTTTTAGGAGTCGTTTTGTTATATTTTCTATATTTACATGATATTTAAGAGAACATGATAAAGAAACTAGAATTGAAAGGTGCTGCAGCAGGAACCAAGAAACAAAATAGGAAACTTAATTTGACATCACATTACTTAATTTTTCAAACTAAATAGGACCTTGAAGTGTTTTGAGATAAAACAAGGAGAGTCAGATTCCCTCCTGAATTGTGTATGAGTTCAGCATAGGCTTAAAATAAGCAGATAATTCCCACACTCTACATCAGCATCCCAATCTAATGGGGGAGAAAGCATCTACTTGATTATTTAGAACTTTAAGAGATCTTTTAACTCAAAATCGATTGGCTCTGTTTTTTCCTACTACAAGGTCAGGCACTGAAAGAAATAAAAACTTAGGCAAAGGTTAATATTTTTGCCATGTCTAAGTTCTTTATCGTTTCTACACCAGCACATGGAAAAGGTGAGTTCATCAGATAAGTTATCATGTGGGAGCAGAGAGGTGGACACTATTGCTCTGCTGGCAGCGATGTAAAGTGAGAGACGGACTTGCAAGTGGACTTCTGGTGGTGCATTCACTCTGGGAGGAGCATATTTGATGCTCCTGGACCTCAATCTCCTCACTATAATATGGAGGAGATAATATCTTGAGGATTGTTGTAAGGATCAAAGGAATTATGAAAATATTTTATACATTGTAAAGTTATAGTATTTCCATCACAATTCACAGGTGGAAGAAACACTGAAAGAGCTTCCTCAAAAATCATGACTATCATCAGAGATACTAGACTCATACTTTTCACATAAACATCTTACTTTCTGTATCTTGTAATTTTGCCTCTGCTGTAGACTAGATTCTGGCACATAAAATTTAAAAATGAAAAATCAAATTTTTCCGACCAAAGCTGATTAAAAAATTTGGTCTGCCACACTCTTGAAGCAAAGCACCAGAAGTGCTTTCTCTCTTGGAAGACTTCCAAAGCAATCTGTCCAATTTGCTACGAATTAATTGGGTGGCTTGTCCCATTACTATTGCAATGACATATTCTTCTTTGTAGATTAGTCAATATGGTTGTCATACCTCATTACAATCAGCTTAAATACTTTACCTTAGATTAAATATAAGTTGTCTCAGAATCTTACTGAAGCCCAAATTATAGTGACCTTGTACATAGGTCAATAAAAGTTGGAACCAACAAAAGTTCCTGACAAGTCTACATGAAAGGCATGGAATCATTAAGCAGTAATGTTGGATCTTAGCATATTGTTCACAATATGCAGAGAGATTTCTAGTTTCATAAGTGCATTTTAATATTTTAAAGAAGTTTTAAATTTTTTGTTGGAGATTAATGTATCTGATATTGTTAGTTTTGTTTTGTGATTATTATTATTATCAATTGTTTTTCAAATTTGATCTTACTAAACAGGGTTGGAATTTTATTACCAGCAAATAAAAATGATTACCAAATGGGTAAAATCATTACTAACTTCTGCTTTAATGTATTTTTAATGTTATACTCTAAGGAAAGTGACACAGTTCCTTTAAAACGAAATGGTCTGTGTTGAAGAATACACAATATGGCTGCATATATATGTATCTACATATGAATTCTTCTGTATCCTACACCATTGACTAGAAGAGGGAAGTAAGACAGCTTACAGGATTTTTTAAAAATGTAAACTGAAGAAAAAACTAAATATTCCTGCATGAAGAAACCAGGCTAAGACATTCTTAAAGACACCACTGACATGATACTATTCTGTAGGGGTTTTTTCCCCCCTTTTTTTTATAGGCTAAAAATGAAGAATATTTGAAAGGAGACAAAAATAAGATAATTTGGAGGGTCATTTGAAAAATTTTAAGCAGATAGAACTATTTTTCCTGGGGTAATTAAAACTTGAAATAGAAGAAAATTCTTTTAAAGCAATGTGGCTTATAAACAAAAAATAAGCAAGGACATAGAGAAATTGAATAATGTACTTCAATTTGATTAATAGTCATACAAAAAAATCTCATGTCCATTAAATAAAAAACACTAAATGTCTATGAAAGATTCAAAAATTATTTGGCCTCGAATCATACTTGAACAAAAATTTTCAAGTAGAAAATTGAAAGGGCTATTTTTTAAAAAATTGAATCAATAAAGTTAGAAATATAATTTTGAAAGGTGACTAATAAGTCTTAATTATCTGAAAATTAATTAACACATTTTTAGATAATGCTAGGTTTAAAGAAATGTGAACTCTCTGGAATAAAGCCCAAAACTCTAGAAAATATGATACTAAAACGCATAAGAACAAAGCAAAGGCAGAATCCATATGAGACCAGAGTATAATTTTCTTTCCTTTTCTTTTTTCTTCATTTTTCTTTTTGGATACTACCTTGACATGCTTGAAGTTTCATTTATACTGAAATAATAAAATGAATTAGGGAAATTTATTTCTATGAAAAGAATAGTGTAAATAAAATTGGATTTACCTGTTTTTTAAAAGTAAGATAGAGCTCAGTTGTGAAATCATCATGCTCCTAACCTCTTTAGGGGCATATAGGAGTTTATTTACTTCTCCAATTTCTCCTTAATTGTCTATTCCAGTTTTTTTCTTCTTCTTGAACAAATTCTGAAAACTTTTATTTTACTAGGATATGATTCATTTCCTCTAGGTTTTTAAATTTGTTGCAATAATGTTACATGTAGTATTCTTTTATAATTTTTCTAATCTTTCTGTGTCTATGGTTATGTCTCATTTCTCATTTTTTATCGTGTGTGTATACATACATGTGTATATATGTGAATATGTATATACGTGTATGTATGTATGTATATGTGTATGTATGTGTGCTTATATATGTGTGTGTGTATGTGTGTGTCTGTGCGTGTGTGTGTATTATTTATTTTAGAGACTGAGGTCTCAATCTGTTGCCCTGGCTGGATGCAAACTCCTGGGCTCAAATAATCTCACTGCATTAGCTTCTCTAGTAGCCAGGACCACAGGCATGGGACACTGTGCCTGGCTTTTCTGTGACTTTAAATGCCTTCATTATTAATGAATACAATAACAAAACAATATAATGTAATAAATAGAAAATAATAAATCATAAAATCTAAAATTAATAAAGTGGATTTAAATGAGAGGAAGAACAAAGAAATGTTTTCTTAAAGAAAGCATTTTAAAAATGATTGTAAAATAGATAAACTTCCTATAAGACTTAAAGGTAAGAGAGAGCAAAAATATATAACAAAAATCCAGGCATAGTGGCATGCACGTATCTATAGTCCCAGCTAATAGGGAAGCTAAGGCAGGAGGATTGTTTGGGTGGAGGAATTCAAGTCCAGCCTGGGCAACATAGTGAGACCCCCATCTCTAAAATATATATGAGGTCTTTCTGGAAAATATCCAACCATATAAACCATTCTTGTTATATTAACAATGGCTGAATACTTTCTGGATAGACCTTATATATATATGTGTGTGTGTGTGTGTGTGTGTATGATAATATAATAAAAAATGAGAAATGAGACATAACTATAGACACAGAAAAGATTACAAAAATTATAAAAGAATGCTACATGTAACACTACTGTAACAAATTTGAAAACCTAGAGGAAATGAATCCTATTCTAATAAAATAAAAATTCTCCAGAATTTGTTCAAGAAGAAGAGAAAATCTTGAAAAAACAATCAAAGAGAGATTAAAAAAATAAATAAAGGTCTATATGCCCCTAAGAAGGGTAAGAACATGATGATTTCACAACTGAGCTGTATCTTACTTTTAAAGAACACATACTTCTAATTTTGTTTAGACAATTCTTGTCACAGAAACATAAATTTCCCCAATTCATAATATTAATCCAGCATAAGTAAAACTTCAAGCATGTTAAGGTAGTACTCAAAAAGCAAAAATGAAGGAGAAAAGAAAATTATACTCTGGTCTCATTTGGGACTACAGATGTAAAAAATCTTTTAAAGATATTAGCATATATCTAAATAGTAGCATATATCTTCACTACATGAGCAGTGTATCAAAAAAATTCCCCAAGAATACTATAAATAGAATTTATTCCAGGTAGTTCCTTTTCAGAAAATCTATCAACATAATAATTAGATTAATACATGGAAACAGACAAATATTATGACTTTATAATTAAATTCTGCAAAAATAGTTGACAAACTCTGGCAGTCTAATTTTAACATAAGCTCTAAGTAAAACAAGAATTGAAGGAAACACCTTAAAGTGAAAAAAGATAATACTATAAAAACCAATGCCAAATATTATTCTAAATGGTTTAATACTGGAACTATGTAAATTAAATAAATTCTATTAGGGACGCTTACTATATTATTCAACTTGTCTTAGAGTTTCTAGCAAATACAGTAACAAGAAAATGAAATATTTGGTGGGAAAAATATTTAAAAAGAACCAATAAAACAATCTTTTGTTATTGATGATATTATAGAAATCCTAAGTGTCCATAGCTTCAGTATGGTGGCTAGATAAAGGGTAATTATACCATGGCAGAGTCTGCTAGTTTTCGTAAAATCCATTCTCCCCTTCTGTATTAACAGAATAGTAACTAGATACATACCTTCACAGTAGCATCATATCTCCCAGCATTCCTTCTGTTACAGGTTGCCTAAGACTAAATTCCCTCCAAATAGATGTAAAGAGAGCTAATTGTCAATTTCCTGCCTGTCACGTGAATCTCTTATAAAATTTCTTCCATGCTTTTTTTCTACTGCTCTATGCTGGGATGGTAACTATCCGAGCAACCCAGGAACTGAAATATCAAAGATAGTAGAGCTGAATTCTCTTGGGTCTTTGAATGACCCTGTGATGAAAAGCTCTCTGCCAACTTGGAACATACACCCTAAACTGTCATCAGAGAGAAATAAACTTGTATTTCTTTTGAGGCTTTGTACTTCTAAATTCATTTAATAATTTTGCCTATCCCAACAGAAACACTGAAAAAATCGATAGCTTTCTCTTAGCAATAAATATCCAGAAATGTAATAATAAAAACAAAAACTGTAAAGCACTTAGGAATAAATTTAATAAGAAAAACATAAAATCTTATTTAAAAATGTAAACTACAAAATCTTACTAAGCAGTATAAATCATGATCTGCACAAATGAAAGTACCATTCTCTAATGGTGAAGATAATCTCACAAAATATAAATCCTCTACAAATCAACATATAAGTAGAATGTAGTTTCAGTTAAGTTTCCGATAGGATTTCTTTCTTTTTTTTCTGAAGAAAGGAGATAGATAAAATGATCTTACAGAACATACACAGAAAATGCCTGAGAATAGCCAAAAAAATAATGAAAAAAAAGAGGGCTTCTTATGCTAGCTATTGCACATATTAAAGTCACTGTGATTAAATCAATGTGGCATTGGCATAGAAATTAACCAAAAGATCAGTGTACTCCAGAATTGAAAATCCAGAAATAGATATAAAAATTCCACACATAAAAAATTGGTATTTCGAGTCCACACTGAAAGGACAATTCATACAATAAATGCTGTTGGACAACTGGCTATCCATTTGGAAGAAAAACTCAGAGCTCCATCACTTAGCATATATAATCATAGACTCCAGATGGAACAAAGTCTTAAATGTTAAAAATAAAAAACTTTGAAATAAGTCTAACTTATAAATTCAGTCTTGGAGTGGGCAAGATTTACATAACTAAGACAAGAACCAGAAACTATAAGTCATTGGTACATTTGATTATATTATGTCTGGAAAAATACAAAAAAAATTAAAGTGAATAAACAAACAACAATTGAGTTAGAAAACAACATATTAATAACACGGAACACTGATAAAGGTCAATTTCTATAATATACAAAGAAGTTTTGTCTATTTACAAAAAAGGCATCAAACCCAATAGAAAAGTATTAAGCAAAAGATAGGAATGAAAATTCACAAAAAAAGGAACTACAGCTTGCCAGTAAATACATAGCAAGATGCTTATAATCATAAGCAGTCAGGAAAATGTAAATTAAAACAGCAACAAGACATTGCTTTATTCTGATCATGCTGGAAAAATTTAAGAGCGAATGCCTGTTGCTAGGGGAGATAGGAAGAAAAAGTACTCTCAAAAATTTTTAGTAGAAGTGTGATTTTTCTGCAATATCACTTGAAAAAACATCTGGCAACATCTGTTAAAATTAAAAATGTCATTTTATGCAGTAATCTCACTGTTGGGAATCTCTCCCAAAGAAATCAAAGCAGTAGTACACAAGGGTGTACAAGTAAGGACACTTAATAAAACTGTTATTAACTGAAAGAAAAAATCCTGGCAATAGAGATGGGCTGGTTGTTAAGTTTACGTCTCAAAGCTTTAAACCCATTCTTCTGGATTCTGCTCTGTGGCTGGGCCTCTGCGAACCACATTTCTGTTTTGTCATCTGGCTCCCTACTAAGCTATGCTTGCACGGGGAACTGCAGAGAAACTGGAAGGCTGGAAAAGGAAAACAGGATTTGCTCCATGCTATTAATAATTGCTTCCTATTGGTTTCTTATCTGCTTCTTGTGCTTGTAAGTATCATCCTGTAATATGTCTTCAGCGCGGAGTTGCAGTTCCCTCCTGTAGCAGCATCTGAACATAGTGTGCAGTTTTTCTACCACCCTCAGAAAAAGATCAGTTGCACTTTTTGGAGACACCAGACCAGCTGGCTGGTTCCTTCCTGAGTTCCAGTTCCATGGGGCTCCTCCTCCAAACTTTCAATAATTCCAATTTCTTTCCTTTGTTCAACTAGACCTAGGGAGTATGATTGTTTCCTGCAGTTCCTACCTTTGTAATATGTTGATGTTCTTTTTTTTCCCCTTGTTACCTAATTAATGATGTTTTACAGACAGGGAATAAATCTTTACATTAAATTCTCTGTGTTAAAAAAGCTGTAACTTTTCTCTCCTGACTAATAGGGTAAATAATGCTCATCAATAAAGAAATGTTTAAATAATTTATAGTGCAGCCACACTTTGGAATATTACGTAGCTAGGAAAAAGAATGAATTGGATCTCTGCCATTTGGCCTAAAGGAATTTCCACAAGACAACATTGAGTGTAGAAAATAAAATGAGAAGTGGTATGATATGATTTTTTGTAAAACATACAAAGACAGACCTCCATAAGTACATGTGTATGCACATATTTGTGCATAGACATGCATTTATATATGACTATATGAGCATGTAAAAAGTCACAGATGGATATGCAAAATGTACGAGATTTGGGGTCCAGTGATGGGGGAGGGCAGAGGAAGAGTTCAGCAGAAGGGGAAAGAAGAGGAGAGGAGATAAAGGGGAAAAATTCTTAAAAAGCAAAAAAGCACCTTGGATCCCTGTTTATGTAAAATTAAATATGGATATGATGTGCATATAGAAATTATAATGCAAATATTAAGTTGATCTTTCTCTGTTGGCAAACGGTAATGTTCATAACATATTATTACTAAGGTGAGAAAAGATAATTATAGAACGATCTGTAGAAATGTTCCATCCAATATTGGCTCTTAACACACCAACCTATGCACAGTGGTTATCTTCAGTCTCAGCATGGTGGAATTGAAAGGGAGCAGGCAGCCCCATGGGGATCTGGCTCTTTCTTTAAACATCTTATTGAGTATAGATTCACTTGTTTTTTGGTAGTCATAAAATACATAATTAAGATAATTTAAAAAAATGGCAAAATTAGCCTTACTCATCAAAGAGTATATATAATAAAATTGTGTGTGTATGTGTGTGCATGTGTGTGTGTAACCTAGAAGAGCTGCAGGAAACATTGAATGTTTATATTTCCCAAGACAGTACAGGACTCAGAACATAAATGCACTGACTTATTTATTTAGTCAAGTGTCAAGTGGAATTGGTGAAAAAAAATCACAAGATATGTGGTTACAATGCTTATATTAGAATTGGTGTTTCATAACTCACCCTATGACCATAAGAAAATCATGTACCTTCTCTAGCCCTGGCTTGTTGAGTTTGCAAAGTGGGCATAAGGACATTTGCATGGTTACCTTACAGAATTGCTATTGAAGCAAACGTGATAAACTTTGCAAAAGCATATTCCAAATTGTAAAGCATTATATAAACATAAAGTAAGATTATTGGGACTATTACATTTAGATTGGCTAAAGTTAAAGAAAGATTAGTAAGAAGCATACTTGTTTTTAAGTGGTCACATTTATTATTAAATTTTGCACTATATAGAATTTTCTGAAAACACTCCTAATTTTCTTAAAAACAAACGTATCATCTCCTAGAAACAAAATTTAACAGAAAAACTTGTCAATCTATTTCTCTAACTTCACCATCACTATGAAAAGTCCAGTAGTTGGGACCAGAGACTATTTTAAAGTTACTTCTATACAACTCTTGGAACTGTCCCTAAACGTAAGTCCAATACCTTGAAAAATGCCAGCCATACAAAGACTATCCTGTAAAGTGAAGACAACCATCACAACACGCCAGTTTTGGTACAGAAATATTATATATTTACCCATCTACTAATTGATGGTAATGAATATAAGTTTTATTTGTATTCAAATAACCCAAGGAATTGTATTGGCTAGGAAATAATATAAAAATCATCTGATGGAGATCTCCCCTCCCTCCCTAAAAAAACATGCAAAAACATGCTCTTGCTCTGCACACTTCTAAACGAAAGATTCTCTACTGATAAATGCAAGTTAGTAATTGTAATTTCTAGCATGAGAATAAAAGGAAAAATTTTTTAAAAAATTTGCACACCACAGTACTGAAAATGTTTCAAACTGAGTCTGATTTGGGTGAAAAGAAGAAGCATATAGTAAAGCGATCATTGGCTAAATTGCCAAAACACCAGAGAAAAAGCCCCATGGGTTGAATTCACACATCTCTATAGTGATGAAAGAATAGAAAATATGGGCATTCAGTGATTGCTAAAATGCAGAAGGTAACGATTTCACCTCAATTTCTGTGTGAAAAAGTGATTATTGTTTTTTTTTAACAGTATATAAAATAAGGTCAGCATAAGCTTTTAGGGTACAACTTGTTGAAGCTTTATAAAGAATGACATACATTTTTTTATTTTTCCTACAATTCTGTTTTATATGACTATCTTCACATAAAAACAGAAAGCTTGCCATACCTCTGGTATTCTAAGAATACACATGTAATTTATGAAACTTCTTGTTTGTCTTATTGATCCATGTCTAAAATTTCTTTTTGGTTATATACTCTTTCTCACAATAGCTTCTTACTAAGAGAAATATACCAGCAGTTTCCTGTTTGTAATTTTTTTCCAAAAAAATATAAGGACCTATTGCTTATTAATTAATTGACTTTTTGCTATAGATGTTTAATATTTCACTAAGTTTTAGGCTCTTTAATTTTTCTGTCTGAGAATCCCAGAGTTTCTGGAATAAAATATTATTGGTTCATTTGAGTTTCAAGTGTTATTTTCAGAGGTGTGCTAGACATCTTCCATTCATCTTTTCATATCCATGTTCCACTCTTCTCCACCCTGCTCTGTGTTCGGGAGGCACACCTGGACGGATCCATCACAGGCTTCTTCACTCCTGGCTTCCAGTTTCATTCTGTTATACCAAGGGGAAGTAATGCAGAGCCCCAGTAGGAGATTACAGGAGTGGAAGACAGTAAGACTAATTTTCTCTTCCTGAAGCATCACCGCGAGCTGACTGTGTCCCTCAATTGGAGGTCTCTGCAAATGCCTCTCGGTATCTGGGTTTTAAAAAGAAAATGTTCCTTCTCCTGCCTTTTCAAGACTGTGGGTGGTAACCACCCACTGCTGTGTCTCCCCATGGTGTACTGAACTATTCATTGTATTTTCTATATTTTCTGCTCACACCCATTGTAAATTGACTATTAACTCTCCCCAAGTTATCCAATTTGGAAGTGCCATCTGTTTTTTTTCTAGTCCCTGGTGGATAAAAGTCATTTTTAGTATTTTTTGTGTAGCCTTATTATTATTAACATTAATTTTTGCTATTTTATTGTGTTAATACCTTAGAAGTTTACTCTAGGAGTATGGTCATATTTATCAATCACAGTCCGCAGCTACTTGTAAATCTATCAAGTAGCTTTGAAACCAACTTTCACATGAGAGTTATATTTGTTTCTTCTACAGGTTTAATTTAAGACTGGAGACATGTTTATAAAACAGTCCATACATCAGAGACCAACCATTTAAAATCTGCTGCATGGTGGGCAGTTTTCATTAGTGTTTTTCATCTTCCATGCTATTAAAAGCACTTTAATGACCACATATTTCTTAAGATTGTCAGGGAAATTTCAGGCTAGTTTTTTTTTTTTAAACTAACTTCTGGAATAGGATTAAAAATTCTAAAACCTTCATGGCACACACACAATATTAGTGTGTGCGTGTGTGTGTGTGTGCGCGCGCAATGGCTTTGGTATGAGAAATAGAAAGTTGTGTGTCGGTGGCAACTAGGCAATACATCTTTTACCTGGAGACATAAAATTTACAAATATTAAATGTTTTGTGATTCAAATAAAATTTATGTTTAGGCAAATTTATGATTCGTGGAAAAGTTGGTAATTCTTCCTTTTGTATTTGTGGAAGAGCTTCCCTTATATGTGAAGTGGCTACGTCAAGCCTTTTGTTCCATTCTTGTGCCTGACTTCTCCTATTCTTGCCCTTCACTCCGTTATGCAACTTTCTCATTCATCGCTCTTGCCAGTGATGCATAAAGAAATGAGATGAACTTTATCTTTGGGTATATACAATCTGGTTCTCTCTTATCTATCTAATGATAGATAAGAGATTTTTCTGGATGAACAAACAGATATGAGGATTTATGGATCAGAACATAGTCCCAGGAAAGCTGATATCACCCGTGTTTCAGGCCTTGCCTGCACTGTCATTTACTTATTGTCAATTTTGGACAATCCCTTGTTATATAGTGATATTGACTCACCAAGAAATCTGGAGTGACAAATTTTAAGGCACTATTTCGTGGAGCTCTTTTAGAAAGATAGCCTGAAAACCAATCTTACTTTGCATGCATGCAAATTCCATGCATGTATAATGAAAACACACAGATGGATTATTTCTAAATTATTAATCCTACTGTTTCTACAGTAGCTTTGATATATCATCTCTCTGTCTCTCTCCATTCTTCAGAGCATTCCCTTCCAAGGTATTTTTAAAGACAATCAAATTTAACTCACACTTTAGATAAGAATTTCAAAAATTTTATCCATTACTTTTAGATTAATTATTGGACAAATGATAGGGTAGGAAAACAAGTGACCTCTTAAAGGCCCATAGCAACATCAAATTTATTTTTTTCACATATCCACTTTGTTAGGTCCAGGAAGAAATAGGAATGACACTGGGACATTAATATAGTATTATATTTAAGAAATAACAAATTTTCCAGAATGCCTGGGTTCAAATCCTAACTATACTACTTGTGATGTGACCTTGGCAACTTACTTATCCACCTGCAACCTTTGTTTGTGCATCTGTAGATGCTGATAATAATACAGCTCTCAACATTGTTGCAATAGTTACATAAGAAAACGGGGATAAAGTGTTTAGCATAGAACATAATGTGCTAAATAAATGGTAGTGCGATTAATCTTATATTTTATGTGAACTTTAAATTTTATCTATATACAGTGCATGTATCATTATATAGAAGGCATATTAATAGTTTTTTAGAAATAGAAGTTCTAAATGCATTTCTTAAAAATGTGAAAAAATTAGTTTCAGAAATATGAAGCATTTTCATAAAATTAAAACTACCCCTTCGAATCTCACCTATGAAGAGTGGGAGAGTTTGAGACCCTGATAAGGACAAGGGCAGTGAGGAACAGGACATAGGCCTCACACTGGCAGCGGGTGACACTCACAACCAACAGCCTCAGTGAGCCTTGGTCATGTCTAGAAAAGTCTTAGGTTGGTAATACGTAATGGAAATACGTGTATGCTGTAAAGAGCTGTGAAGACATGATTTTGTCGGCTACCAAATGAGACATTAAATAGCAAACGTATAATGAGCATAGTTATAACAATGAATAAGCATAAGAAACAATTTGCAGTCAGATGCACCTGGTTCAAATTCTAAATCAGGAACCACTCAGCTATGTAACCTCAGGTCTGTTGCTTTACTTTTCAGTGTCTCATGGTATTATTTCACTGGGTTTTTAATGGTTAGAAATATTATCAGCACAGGGTTCAGTAGGATTTCTGGCACATGTTTCAGTGGAGAGTGATAGTTACAAGAAGTGGCTTGAAAATGGAAGGTTTTAGTGACTCAATTTCCATCAGTTCTGTCATCCTCCACCACACACATAGAGGCCATCCCAAATAAATATGCAATGCAAGTAAGAATGCTTCCTATGCAAACTCGATTTTTACAGAAACCCTCTAGCTCTCAATTCTAACTATATTACTGCTCTCAAGTATCTTTTAGATAAAAATTCTGGAGATTCACTGTCCACAAATGGCTATTACTACTAATAAAATCTATTTGGGGGTAAGTTTGCATGTATTATTGTACCACCATTACTTTATAAAGTGTTTCTCCAGGGAAGGAACTATATTTCAGTTACATTTTTATTCTCTTTAATTTCAATGTAATGCCTGCTTAGAACATCACAGATGTTTAATAAATAGGACTATTTAATAATTCTACATGTTTCAGAGAAATATTAGTCACTCAAGAATAGAGAGCAAGTATAGACAGTAATTTATATGGTATTTCATACATGAATAATTTATTTGCCTTTATTTTTATGACATTTATAATAGAAAAATAAAAAGCTACATCTGTTTTTAAAATGTGGCTAAATTATAAAGTCATAAATACAAAACAACATTGGGTTGATTTTGGTCGTAGTATATTCTAATTTGGATTTCACATATAATATTATCAACTTTTCAATGTGGTAGCACTATTTATAAATGTTTAGCAGCAATATTGGATTAATCAGAACCAACCATACTTTGACCTAAAATGATGAGCTGAAATTTTCAAAAGAGGTAGCAAAAACAGTGGCCTGATATCCTCTAAAAGTGCTACCTGGAACTCCTGTATTATTATAAGCTATACTGCATCTATATTAGTTGAATCCCCCATAGGAAAGTATTGTGCTTTATATATTCGAGCTTCTTTGGGTTTATTAAAATGTTTTCATGATTTCAACCACCCAGATGCAAAAATCTGAAGGGGCTGAACTTTAATCTCAGTGGAAATCACTGCACAAATAAGAACAAAAAGGCCGGGCGCAGTGGCTCATGCCTGTAATCCTAGAACTCTGGGAGGCCAAGGCGGGTGGATCGCTCAAGGTGAAGAGTTCAAGACCAGCCTGAGCTAGAGGGAGACCCCATCTCTACTAAAAATAGAAAGAAATTATCTGGATAACTAAAAAAAAAATATATATATATATGGAAAAAATTAGCCGGGCATGGTGGCACATGCCTGTAGTCCCAGCTACTCGGGAGGCTGAGGCAGAAGGATCACTTGAGCCCAGGAGTTTGAGGTTGCTGTGAGCTGCGCTGACGCCACAGCACTCTAGCCCGGGCAACAAAGCCATACTGTCTTAAAAAAAAAAAAAAAAACAAAGAAGAACATGAATTAATGACTTTATTAAAGACATTCAATTTCTTTTAATAAAAATACTCTCTAGGGATAAAATATAATAAATTAAGGGCTGGTAAATCTGTTCAAAATGTTCTACTTCAAGATCAGAAGTTCAAAAGGCATTAAGACTTTTGACCACAGTAGATTTAAAAAAAAGATAATGAATTTTCAACCAGCACTCTATGGGATGAATAAAAATCAACACTTCCTAGATCTCCAGTTATAATAAGATAGTTCAGGAAATAATTTAGTTTCTAAAATTTTTGACAAACATAAAAAATATAAAGTACAGAATTTTCATCAAAACATATAAGAAGGTAGATATACACTGTCATCAAAATATTGGTGGTTTAAAATAAAGCAATGTTAGTAAATTATTATCACTAGGACAATTGGAAGATTTATGTGCTTATGTAACTAGTTTTCTGAAAGTCTTTATGGAAGAACAAAATAGAACTTCTATGATGGTTCTTTACCTGGTAGCAGGTTCTAGGAGGCATCTCAAATCTTGTATATGTGATTCAATTTATGTAAAAACAAAACAAAACAAAACCCCAAGCATTCAATATATAGAATTATTTGGATTTAGTCCTGATGGTTAAAATTTGTTTCAGAGTACAAGATACACAATTTTATGTTTATATGTACAGAGTAACTTGAAAATTGCCTCAGTGGTAATAGGCAAGGGTCATTTCACAGCTTTCCAGATAACATTATAATATTGATTGTTCTAAGATGTGGATGCAAGACAAAATTAAATTATAGTTAAGTTAAAATTAGGCAACCCGCAAACGCTATAAATCCATTATTCCTATATGAACATAAGCAGAAGCTCAACTTATAAACATGTAGAGAATTAATCATGTTAAAGGACTGTTTTTTTTTTCCTGTTTCAAAGAGTCATACTTTATTTTTTTTTAATTGTTTGTTATTATAGGGGTACAGATGTTTAGGTTACGTATGTTGCCCTTGCCCCCCCTTCCCCCCAAGTCCCAGTCCCAAGCGTGTCCATCTCTCGGAGGGTGCGCATTGCACTCTTTGTGTATGCATATATCCGTTAATATCATTATTTTGCACAGGATGGCTCTTATGACTACCTGCTATTATTTAAAATAACTGTTTATTTATTTATTGCTCATTTCCCCATTAGCTATGGCAGTGGAGAACTTGTCTGTTTTGTTTGGTGTCACAACTCATCACCTGGAACAGTGTGTAATGTATTATACACTCAGTCAAGATTTACTGATATGATCATCTGGACAAGTGCCGTCTTAGTTGGTTTGTGCTACTGAAGCAGAGTACCTGAGACTGGGTAATTTATAAAGAACAGAAATTTATTTCTCACAGTTCTGGAGGCCAGGAAGTACAAGATCAAGGTGCCAGCAGTTGGTGAGGGCCTTCTTGCTCTGTTCTCACACGTGTGAAGCTTCTTTTGTAAATGCCTTAATCTCATTCATGAGGGATGAGTCTTTTTGTCCTAATCACCTCTTAAAGGCCCACCTCATTGTACTATTAGATTGGCAACCCCTGAATTTTGGAGGAGACACATTGACACCAGAGCAAGTGCTAAACCCTTACTTCTCTGTATGCTGTTGCACTAGAACAGTCCTTGTTACCTCTTTAAAATTTTCCTTCCATTTTTTTTCTTCTTGAGATATGCTGCAGTGATATATGTGCTAGGATTGGAATTTTAAAAAACAAAATTATACATATAGTAGTCCCCTCTTATCCATGGGGGATACATTCCAAGACCCCAGTGGATGCCTGGAACTGCAATAGTACTGAACCCTATATATGTTTTCCTATACATACGTATCTAATGATAAAGTTCAATTTGTAAATTAGGCACAGTAATATATTAACAATGATAACTAATAATAAAATAGAAAATTTATAACAATGTATTGTTCACAATTTAAAGAATAGAAGATTCGTTCATACAGTAGATCTTAGCAACCTCAGCATATTATTTTTTTTCTTTTCTTATTAAGTGTAGAACTTTCACCTTTTCACCTAAAGGTAGTACTTTATGGATTCTTTCTGGCATATCCAAATGGCCAGCATTACTACTCTTGCACTTTGGTGCCATTATTAAGTAAATAAAGGTAACTTGCACATAAGCATTGTCTATCTGATAACTGAGACAGCTACTAAGTGACTAATAGGTAGGGAATGTTTACTGTGTGGATATGCTGGACAAAATTATGATTCACGTCCAAAGCAAGACACAGCAGAACAGCGTGAGATTTCATCAAGGACTTGGAATGGTGTGCAATTTAAAACTTATGAATGGTTTACTTCTGGAATTTTCCATTTACTGTTTTTGGACTAAGGTTTACTGCTGGTGACTGAAACCACATGAAGTGAAATCGCAGATAAGGGACACTACTGTATAACTCCCAACTCAACCTTTCCCAGAGTGCAAAGAATCATGCTGAAATGTGTAGTGATTCCTAGAACGGAGGGTATTATGATGCCTATAGGGTTAAAATCAAAAGATATTTTAAACAAACTAAGAGCTGTAAAAAAAATCAATAGCAGATGATACTCAATTATACCACGTCTAAGAAATGTAATAAAGAATTCCAAGGTACTCCCCAAGCATGCTTTTATTCTGTTACAGTCAATAAATAGTTTTTGCACCTATGAGCCAGAAATTCTTTGTCATAAAAAAATAAAGTCTTGCATAAAATATAATTTACTTTGTACATACTTTCCTGACCCACATCCTTTTATAGTTTTCTCCCTTAATTTATGATGTCCCTAACACATTTAAGTTCTCTGGTGGAACTTTCTACCATCAACTGAGATTGACTGAGCAAAGACAGAAATGTGCAAGGGAGAATTATTTGTTTGCCAGGCCCCAAAGTAGAGACCTGGTGTCTAAGTGCCCTTTAATCATATGACTCCTGTGGCTATGCTCATTTATTTAAGTCACCTCTCAGCACTCACAGCTTTCTTCAACTGCTTTTGGAAGCAGTTTAGGCTTCCGGGTGGTCTGGATGTTGGATGCTAAAAAAGACGTGGTAGGGTCATATGCTTTTCTGAAATCAGCAGGCTGTTCTGCCTGTAGGTCTGATGCTGACAAACGTGTTTCAGTTCTGATTCTTGTTGCTTCAGAAAGGGCTAGTGGAGAAAAATCTGTCTTCACATTGGTCTGAATTGGTATAGCCAACAGAAAACTGCCGAGGATACATTTTAATCTGATTTCAGACACTTGAAGCAAACGTTAAAGTCTTTCTCAGTTTATGGTAGAAGTTTCCACCAGAGAACCAAAACATTCTTTGGGACCATTTAAACTACTTGGCAGGACAAAGCTGAGTGTTTATGGGCTTGGGGTTCTGTTTCCCTCATGTCTTATCAAATCCCCAAATATACTTAGCATCAGGGAGCTTTTGCATATTTTTGTAAGAATATTTTCATCAACTATTATTGACTCTTAGGTGATACAACATATGAGAATTTACATTTTTATGTAATGAAAACGCTTCAAATTGAGGAGTAATGTATTATCAGCCACCTGGTATGTTCATATCAGACACCAAAACATGCTCAGAATGTCTTTATGTGCCTAATAAAGGGCTATTTTCTTTATTCAAAATGACGTTTTATGGAATAACTTTATGCTGGGTGATTAACACACTCCCAAAGAGCAGTTCTCGCAAATGCAAAGCGGAACAGAATTTCATTCTTCTGTTCAGGCTTTAGATTGAATAAAAATATTTCACTATCACAAAGACAAAAGTCACAGCTAGCTAGATGGTCAAAAAAAAGCACTCATTAAATCTTAAACCTTAGAGCATATTTTGAACTAAAAATTACTTCAAACATCATAAATATCCCAAACTCTCAGGCCCAGTGGTTACTCTACCTCTTTCCTACCTTGTTTCTAAGTGAAGTGGCAGTGGCTGCCCATAAAACCATGGATGACAAAAGGGGAAAAAGTCAAGTCCATGGTTGAAGTTTTGGAAGATTTTATTCTTTTTGTCAAATTCTCTTTAGGTTAGTAATATTTTCCCTATGAAAGAAAATACTAGTTTGACATAGAAATCAAACCCTTTAATACAATACTCCACAAAATATTATTTTATAGCATTGTGGTTTTCATTTCTTTAAAAAAAAGTTTACATGTGGGAATCTTGCATGATACCACTACAAACATTCATTTGTGTCTCTGAAATATCTCACAACCCTTTACAATACATCGAATGGTAATTAGATTTTATACTCTTCCTCCACATGAGGCATTTCAGAGACCCCCTGCAGAGTTGCCACCAACTCAGACCATCCCACTGAAATACAAGGATGACCAAATTGTAAGAGGACACCTTACACCAGTTTGGTATCATCACTGGACAAGTTATTATTCAAAAACTGTGGAGGCTGATTATTATATATGAGGAAATTCAGTATCATGAAAAGGACATCCCTACTCTTGACATTTATGTCAGGAAGAACGGCAAAATTACATGTGTGGTAAGGGTTACAGAACAGTAATTTCAAAGTATGCCGTATCCTTAACAAAAGAACACTAAACTGAAATGTCACGAACTCAAAAGTCCCCTCCTCTTAATAGTTTTAAAGAACACTATTCAGTATTTAGTGACTAAAATAGTGTAAGAGACAATCATGTAAAATTCACTAACATGACATTAGAAATAAATTCTCAGGAGGAAATAATTTTCTCTTACGAAAAGTTTTCAGTTATATTTAATCACTTCAACTTCTTTTATGTGCTAATTTTCAGAGATAATCTTTACTTCACACTTTCATGTTAATATTAAGGTACATTTAATTTAAACTATGGCAATAATCATCACATTAGAATTTCACAAAATCTTGTCCAATGGTACAAAACTTATTTTTCTCATTATGCACTTAAAGTGGAGTCTGATTCTCTCTGATAGGGCATTCTGCTATAAATCAAAATACCTGAATGATGGCAAAAGAAAAAAAACTGGTATATTTTGACTTTTTTTTTTTTTCCTTGAAGGCTGCAAGAAAACTAACCTTGGTTTATAGTCATTCAAAATGAGAGATTTGTTGATGATTATGTACCAGCTGAGAGAATTCAAACAGTTTTAGTTCTTGATAACACAGATGGTATTGTAAAAACCACCTGTCTCCACCCTCTCCCATACTAATTTCCTTACCTCCCACCAACTTACTGCTCTCTCCTAACCTCCCTCAGTGCAGGACACCAGTGTTAATCATTATCATATGCTTTGGCCCCAGTACACGTCCTGGGTCATATCATCCTTTCAACCCTTATTAATTGCCAAGAACTGAGAAAGTTGTGAGATTTTACCTTACCTGCATGCTATTAAGTTAGCCTGCCACAGTTTCACTCATGCAGGCAGAAAACACAAGACTCATGGTTCAGGGACAAGGAGAGTTTACCACTTATGCCAATAGCAGTGGCCGGAGTGTCGGCATTCTGCTAGTTCTTCAAGGCCCAATTTTTCATGGGCAATGGGAAGAGAGCCACATGATGTCTATGTACTCAGTGGGTTGTGTAATTGGAGAGAATCCCTTAGTTTAGGAAACCCAAATCAATTTTAATGGCTAGTTAAGTGTGCCTGCTCTTTGCTGTAGAAAGAGACTGTCTTTCTTTTAAGGATCTTCATTATATAAATATCATTAAAAATTATGTGGACTACAAACAGTGTTCTGTTAGCAAGAAATGTAAGAGATTCATAAACAACTGTGTTCCCACATAATTCCCCTTTAATGTAATGTATTTCATTTGTCTTCACTGAATAGTTGAATAGTGGAATGAAGAAACTCTGAAGAAGGTAATTCACAAAAAGCCATCCATCTTGCTACTTAAGAGATACCAGAGGACACATGTTGGCAACCATAGAAAAGAGGATTTTCATGTCACCTGCTGCAAAGAAGAGCCCTTGCCATTTCTAAGAAATAGCATTTTTCGGTATGTACCTCTCTTCTCTTCCACTTAGATCCTTCAGGTTGCATGCTATCTTCTGTGGACTATCTTCTCTACTGTCTCTTTCTTGTCTATGTGGCTCTTTTATCTATTTAATTTTCATAGGAGAGAACGTGATGTAAAACACACTGCAATGGGGGTCTGGGAATTGAATTCTTTTTTTTTTTTAATTATGTCTTTTATTTATTTTTAAATTTCCGAATATTGCAAAGACAATATAGGAAAGGGAATTCTAAACTCAATTTTTTCATACTAGTTATGTGACCTTGGGTATGGCATTTAAAATAACTGACTCTACTTTTTTATATGTAAAATTAGGGGACTAAACTTGGAGCATTGTTCTGTTACCCTAAATTTTCTTTACTTGTGTTTTCATGGTGTAATTGCTTAGAATTGTTATTGATGTGTGAGTATCTGTGTGATTGTGTGTGTGCATGCCTGTGTGTGTGCATGAGGGAGTAGACAATGAGAAAGAGAAAGGGAGAGACAAGGAGACTGGCAGATTTTAATGTTGCTCATTATTTGTGCCCTAAGGAAAACACTAAATCCTCTTGCATTTATTGACTATTGGTTATGTAGTGTATTATGAAGAAAATGTCCAGGAGAAAGTTTTCAAAGGAAATTAAGGATCTTTTCTGCCCAGTAATTGTGCATAATACATTACCTTGATAATTTTGCTTAATCTTCACAAAAACCCTTGTGGATTGGTATACCTCCTGTTGCCTCTATGGTAATGGAATTTGCATTGGAGGTGGAGACATAGCTTCAGATCCCAAATCTGCCACTTTGTAACAGTGTGATCTTAGGCAAGTTACTGAGATTTTTGAATCTTACTTTTCACGTTAATAAAATTGAAATAATAATCTATATTATGAAGCTATGCTGAACATTATGAAATGTTTGATGTAAGGGGCCCCTGGTATATATTTGATGTAAACAAATGTAATTTTTTAAAAGCTTACTTCCCATTAAAAAATTAGGAAACCCAACATCACGGTGTTTAAGTGACTTGCCTAAGGTCACAAAGGTGGTAATTAATGTGTCGGTTTCCCTGTGGAATTCTGTCTCACAGGAGATCTGGCCCTTGATAGTGAGGATAAGAAGTGTGTTAGCCTCCTATATTATCTAAGTTCACCCTTCCTTTAAGCTTCTCTGATCTCTCCAGCCAACTCACAGGGTTCACCATCCATCGTGACCTGATGTAATACGATTTCTACTTATTTTTAACATACTTTCTATTTTCCATTATGGTAAAATACACATAAAATAAAATTTATCATTTTGGCCATTTGTAAGTGTACAGTTCAGTGGCATTAAGTACCTTCATGAATCTGTGCAACCACTACTTATTTTTTATGTCACCCTTTCAAATTTCTGTTAATATTTTTACATATGCCTTACAATGTATATAATAAAATAGTACAATAGTATATGGATTTTAAAATTGTTTTAGAAACAATCTCATTGAGGGTATGTTTTTAAATTTTTTATGATAGGTACATGACTAAAAATCATGCAGACGACTAGCTCAGTGAAACACTCTTTATAATTCTCTACCAATTCCACAAGTTGAGCTGTGTTCTTCAGCTATTTTCACTTCTTTCTCATTCCTCCTCCTTAAGCTAGCTAGGAACATAAAATGAAGTCAAACAAAAATGGCAGGCAATTGACCAATACTAAAAAGGGATTAACTTTCTACATGGGAAAAATTAGAAACTGTCACCTTACATAGGAAAGGCTGGGACAGAGAAAACAAGCGCTGCAATCTCAGCTACTGTTCAACTGCACCAATGTCTGCCTTGCATATAAACTATGTCAGTCTTTTCAGATGGAATAAGAAGAGAAAGGAAGACAATGAACTATGGGAAGGAGAATCCATGTGCTGTTTATAACCCCTTCTACTTGTACAGACTGTGCAGCTTACTACCCGGTTCACTTACATTATCCCATTCCATCCTCAAAAATTCCTATTTTAAAAAGAGTATATTCAAGTCAAGAAGGATAAATAATTTACTGATATCCATACAATTATTGAAGGCCAGAGGAAGGATTGGAATCATACTGTTGTATTACTTTTCTGCCTGAAATCATCTTCTCTCTACATAACAGCTGCATCTAAGGAGTGATGCTTGAAGAAGTCATGGGAGGCAAGGTGGTTGTTCAGGGACTGGTCTGTTCTGGCATACAGACAGGTAATGCAATTGATTCTTAAACTTCACCCACAATCATAGTCATCTGGAGACATTTACTAAAAGTACAAATTCCCAATACTGTAATGTCAAAGATTCTGAATCCATAAATCTAAGATGATACATACAAATTTGAATTTTAAAACATTTCCCAGGAGATTTTGTTAGGGGCCGGCTACGGACTGGTTTTTAGATAAAGAATACACAGATGGGACAAAATACAATTGCAAGGCTGACAATATTTCTTTTATATTGGCTGAAATTTTATTCTCTGAATGGTTGAAACTAGAAAATTGGCAGTCTAAGAATCGAAAGATTTTCTGAATTTTAACATGGAACTTGAACTTTCTGAGTGAAGTTAATATAAGAAAAGCATATATTCATTATAAAAGAACAATTTCTGGATTTGCAAAGTAATAGAATGCCACATCCTTTATATTTTTGATATGTATAATTTTATAAATATAAATTAAATATATCTGTATCCCAGAATGGGTCACCAAATAATTAGAGCTCTGTTTCATCTAAATATAGGTTCTTACTAGACTCTCATGATCCACTTTTTTAGATTGAATTGTCTGGACATTAAGACATGCATTGTTGGCTCTAGTGACTGTCTTTCAGGGATTTAGAGAAAATCGGACCACCTCATGCATTTGGGAATGAGGGCTCGGTAGGTATAGGCGTTTTCCCTGAGGGAAATGAATGCCCCTCCATCTAGCATGCTTGGGCAGGAGTGACTGGGCCTTGTTCTGGTGAGAAGAACCATCCCTACAGTCTGGTGTTAAGGAGGAATCTCGGCTTTGGATCCTGAGAAGAGAGAAGAGCCTCAAGGAAGGCTTCAATTAATGGGAGAGAAATTGGCCCTTGAAACATGGCAGCAGGCTGGGGGCAATGGAGAGAGATGGCCTCACCTCTGGGAACACTTATGGCCAATGGTCTCTAGGAAAAATATGTAATCTTCACTTTAAAGTCATATTGTTTTTCTCCCCTGATAATAACTGTTGCCAAGCTCTCAGTAATAAGTGCAATAGGCTGGTGTTTGCTGTGTCTTATGGAAACAGGAGAAGGACCCTTCTGTTCTTTTGAGTTGGAGCAGGCTTAGGAGAACTGTAGCCTTATCACGAGTCAGCAAATGATCCCCCTTCCCGTAACTTCCTAGTCACCATGTTCCACTACCTCATTGTCCTAATGACATTTCCAGGAACATCTCTGGGACTGTTCATGCAGGCATGAGCTCCATTGGGTCCCTTAGGAGAAATTCTCATTCATTCCATTATTCCTGGTGAGCAATTGCACTGTACTAAGAGAAGCAGATGGGAATAGTTTGGGTTGGATAGCTCAGCTAGTAAAACTTCAGGGCTAATAAAGTCAAGGTCAAAAGATTGTTTTCTATGGTACTCAGGGAACAATTAACTTAGAAAGAGAAATAATTTTCCAAAGGCAGTGATGAAAGCTGTACCTCGGCCAATGACCCATGACCGCTGTAGTCATGCAGCCCAGGTGAGAGAACTGGGATGCTTAATCTGTCCATCAGCAGACTCATTAGTCCTCAATGACTTGTTAATGCCTGTGGGTGCCTCTGACAGGCCAAGACAAGGAAGAAGGAACTACAGGCAGGGAAAGGAGAAGGAGAAACAGAGGAGGATGTTTTGGGGAGTGCAAAACTACAACTGACAAGATGTGCAGAATGGTAATCACTGAAAGGAGAGTACTTTTGGAATTCCTCAATGCTGTCAGTGCAGAGGTGACCTGTTATTACTCAGAAGGAGCACAGACACAATCATAACCAGATGATGGCGTATTGGTAATGACATCTTCACTCCTGGCCAGCTCCAGTTAAAAGGGGATTTCTGAAGGAGAAATCTGAGCAGTATTTAGAGAAGAAAGTTAAATATGTGAACCAAATATAAGATTACCTCTGTGTGTGGAATTACCGATTACATACAGGTTTTTAATGAAGAAATAACGTGACAGGATACAATTATTTGAATATAGTATTTAGATCATTAGTGTGTAGAGTTAGAAGGATTGTGTCAACCACCTGACCTGCATGGGACAACAAAAGCTATTCCTGGAAGATGAATCAGAAGGGTGAGACCCTGTTCTCACTTAAAGATTCCTTATTTACATATCTCTATTTCATCTATTGTTAGTAGTACTCCCTTTGGTGATATTTCAGCGTGAAGAAAACTAGCCCCATGAGACTGGTGCTACAGGTGATAAAATAGTATTTTCATTTTGTTATATCCCATGACTCTTTCTCTTTTACATAAACATTTGCACTCCTGACACAAAAATACCTGGTCAGTTAAACATACGTGACTTAAGCAGACATTATATTAAAGTATTAATGATTCTGGTACTTTAACCCAAAGAAGAAAGGTATATTGTAAGAAATAACCATCTTATTATGCTCACCTATTGCTATCTCAAGTGTAGCTTTAAAGCACATGTTTGTGCAAAGCTTATCTGCTCTTAATTATGAAAAAATTAAGCATTTGTTTTACACAACATCCTTGACTTTCATGTTAGAAGGACTATTGGGGGAAGAGGCCAGAGGTGAAAGATAATCTTGAATTTGGGAGGAAGCAACATCAGAAATAAACTCAGGAATGCTGTCTGACACTGGATATTCACTAGCGGTTCAAAACAAAGATTCTAAACTTATCTGACATGGCACCCACCGAAGCTGCCAGGACTGTTCTGCTGCTCTGATTCATTTCCCAGCTCTCACACTCTAGCTACAGAAAAGCAGATGAGAAGAGGGGTATGGAGAGGAATTTCCAAGCATCTAACGATTGTTGTCTGGCTAAACCAAATGAAGAAGGCAAGCAAATAAGATGGTGTGTGAGAGAAATGCAGCAATGAGGATCTTTCCACCATAGCTGACTCTGGTAAAGTTAATGTATACAGTGGACACTAATGACCTCAACCTAATTTGCTTCTCTGTTTAAACCAATTCAATTACAGTAACAGAAAAGAGAAAGATGAGACACCACCTTTCACAGAATAGGGAAATAACTTGGTGAAATTGGTAATACCTCTTAGACTTTATCAAATTATAACAAGAAAATACCTAGAAGTAGATACTGAAATACACATTTTGTACCACAACTTAGACTCTCAGTTGAGTGACAACACATTTTGGCTATAGCGGCAGCTTTGGTTAAATGTATCCAAAAATCACCTTAGTTTTAAAGAGAAGTACTTCAAATTTAATTTTTCCAGAAAATATCAATCTAAATTTGGAACTGACCCCTATTTTCAAATTAATTTCTATTTTATGAGGAAGTGCTTGAGCAGTTTTCAAAGTGACTGTACTTACTCACAGGGACAGTGACTGATTTATTACTATGTGCTTCTTTTGTCAAGACAAGAAGACTCCAAGGACCCACTGGATGACTTTTCACAGCATTTTATTTGTATTATCAAACCAATGTCTTCTATTTTTTTTTTCCTAGAGGAAAGCCTTGGGGTAAGGCTTTTCATACTTTATTTTCATATTTTAGGTGCAGAGTTATAATAGAAGTCCACACACCCCATGAATGATGTGGGAAAATAGCATGTTATTCATCGAATTGCAATGGATTTGCTGTCTAATAAATATTTTCTCAGGTTTCTGTCTAGGTAACTGAGTCAGCACCATGTATTGAAATAAGCCTGTATTGTGGAGTCGATAGAATTTGCAGTTACTTAAGCTCTCTGATCTTCAGTTTCTTGTCTTTAAAATGGAAAGAAAATAGCTAATTCGTTGGCAAACAGTGTGCGATGGTCAAATGAACAAAAGTGTCCAGAACAATACCTGGCAAATAAGGAATCAGTGTTTATAGCACACTTTTTTTCTTGATTATTTATCATTTACATTACAGTTGAAAGAAGAAAGCCAAGTCAAAAATCGGCCCTAAAAGTAATAATTATCCTTTTATGTATTTTTTTGCCCTAAAATTAAGTAATAATTATCCTTTTATGTATGTGTATCATTTCACAAAGGATTGAGACAACTTATGAAAAAAATGAAAAAGAAAACAATAACGTTGAAAATAAAATAGAGCCAGGAAAATACGTTGATTTACTAAAGATATAAAATGGGAGAAAAAGATAATATACATATTATGAAAAATATACCTTAAGTTCCTACACTTTCTTTTCTACTAAATAGGGCTGAAAATTAGGCTCTAAGCTCTCAAGGGACCAAATCAAAAAGAAAACCAAAACCAGTTCCAAACTATAGCTTACCTACTTTAAAAAACTTGCAATCTTATGTCAGAAATGAAATTTTTCATAATACTTGGTGCCAAAAGTGTTGCATGGCTTGCTTTTCAAGGGACACGTAGTAGGTAATGTGCTCAACCACAAAGTCCCAAAAACACAAGGGGAGATCTCTTTCTTTGTCCAAAGAATTACGGGGGTACAAATGATTTTAGTTACATGTTATCAATTTTGTTATGCTTGAGTCAGGATTGTAAGTGTGCCCATCACTCAGATAGTGTTCATTGTACCAGTTAGGTAGGTTTTCACCCTTCCCCTCCTCCCCCTTCCTCCTGTTTGATTTCCATTGATATTTACTCCCTCTATGCACATTTGTTCTCATCAGTAGCTCCAGTTTAATAGAGAGTACATGTGCTATTTTTTTTTCATTCTTTAGATAGTTCACTTAGGATAATGGTCTCCAGTTCCATCTGAATTGTTGCAAAGGGTATTAAGTCATGCTTGTTCATGGCTGAGTAGTACTCCATGGTGTACATATGCCACATTTTGTTAATCCACTCATGAATTGATGGGCACTTGGGTTGATTCCACATCTTTGCAATTGTGAATTGTGCTGCAATAAACATTTGAGTGCACGTATCTTTTTGATAAAATGACTTCCTTTCCTTTTGGTAAATACCCAGTAGGGAGGGATCTCTTAATGAGACTATGATGCTGGAGCAGCACTATGAACACACTTCAGCTGGCAGGCGGACAAGTGGCTCCTGAAAGGCAGCTCTCAAATAGCTCAAAACTGATTTTTCATATCCCCTCATCCTTTCCTCTCAAGCAGTACAAAATTTAATCAAAATTTACATTCTCAAATTGCTCATTCCAACAACATGCCATGGGAAGACTCCCAGTAGCTAGCAATGTAAAATCAGCTGAGCATCCTGCGTGGATGACACTATCTCTTTTCTTCCAAGGAGTTCAGGGATTTCTTTTCACCTTGGAGAAACTGGCTTGCTGCAAAGCTGGGCAGGTTCAATAATGCACAATCTTGACTTTTTTAAAATAGACTTTATTTTTTAGAGCTGTTTTTTATTCATAGAGATTCACCATATACCTCTCACCTCCACAGCCCATTACCAACATCCCCCACCAGAATGGTTCATTTGTTACAATCAGTGAGCCTACATGCACACCTCACAATTACCCAAAGTCCACAGTTTACATTAGGGTTCTCTCTTGATGTCCTACATTCTATGGGTTTGGACAAATGTATAAAGGCATGTATCCCTCATAATATTAATAGTATCATACAGAATAGTCACTTTCCTAAAAATTCTCTGTGCTTCACCTGTTCTTTCTTTCTTCCCTCTTAATTCATGGCAACCACTGATCTTTTTACTTTCTTATAGTTTTGCCTTTCCCAGAATGCCATATAGTTGAAATCACAGAATATGTAGGCTTTTCAGACTTGCTTTTTTCACTTAGTAATATACATTTAAGTTTTCTCCATGCTTTTTTATGGCTTGATAGCTCATTATTTTTAGAACTAAATAATATTCCATTGTCTGAATATACCACAGTTTATCCATTCACCTACTAAAGGACATTTTGGTTGCTTCCAAGTTTTGACAATTGTGGATAAAGTTTATGATAAACATCTGTGTGCAAGTGTTTTTTTTGAGGAAATGTTTTCAGCTCATGTGGGTAAATACCAAGGAGATGGATTACTGGATGGTGTGGCAACAGTGATGTTTAGTTTTGTAACGAACTTCCAAACTATCTTCCCTAGTGGTTGTACATTTTGCATTTTCACTGTATTCCTGGGCTCATACTCTTGTTTTTTGCTCTCCCTTTTTCCATGCCTCAACTTCCTCTTTTCCTGAGTTTTCTTTTTTTGAAACTCTTATAGTGTTATTAGCACATAATATTTTGACTGAGGCTCTGATTTCTTAGAAACATGGACTAATGTGACTTGCACCTGTATCATGCTACCCATAAGCTGGTGAAGTCACTTCATCTCATGAGCCCTCAGAGTCATCACTGAATGTCAGCGGTGGGGGAGTTTGGTGGACTGAGGCTCCTTACTCAGAGGCCAAAAACTAAACCAAAGCACAAATCCAGGGAGATAAGTGGACCACTGAAGCTGGTCTTTGACATTGGGCACATTTTCAAAGCTGGGTGAACTTGATCAACACTTTGTAATATCACACCTCACAGAGGTAAAGGAAACAAAGTTTAGGGTCTGACAAATAGTACAGTTTAATAGGAGAGCAATACATAATCTGCAATGTGAAAGGATTGCATTGTCAGTATCATGAGGAAAAAAGAAATATTTCATATCCTTTCAGGGGACTATAAAGAAAATTGTCTATCATGAAGTGTGGCACTTAGATGAGGGGAAAATATTTTCCCCTGAGAATTAGTAGCTATCACCAGCCTTAACCTACATTACCTGACTGGCCCAAAATACCTCGAGCTGAGGATTTATTGTAAAGTGATCTCAAGCTGGTAGTGTCCTGAGGTACTGGCAGAAGCAAATATAAATTTTCTCTGATGGAATCTACTTTTAGGTCTCTAAACAATTCTCATGGCTAATATTCCATGATACACGAGCTCACAGCCAAAGCTCAAAATTTATAAGAAAACAAGCTATCATAAATGAGAACCAGCAAATTAGTTGACAGCTGAATTTGACATGCAAAGGTTTCAAATTCTGTTAGTGTGAGACAGGCCATAGATCAAAGTGTTTAATAAAATAAATGAGAAGGCTGAATATATGAGTTAAGAAGGAAAGACTATTAAAAATTATCAAGCATTGGCTATACGAGGTCTTTTCTGGTTCCATACGAAGCATTGAATTAATTTTTCTAGTTCTGTAAAGAATGATGATGGGACTTTGATAGGGATTGCATTAATTCTGTAGATCACTTTAGGTAGTATGGACATTTTAACGATATTGATTCTACCTATCTATGACCAACGTAGGTTTTTCCATCTGTTTATGCCTTCTGCAATTTCTTTTTTTAGTGTTTCATAGTTCTCCCTGTATATGTCCCTCACATCTTTTGTTAAATATATTCCTAGATATTTAATTTTCTTTGAAGCTATTGTAAAAGGTATTGCATTTTTGATTTGAATTTTGGCTTGACTGTTATTGGCGTATATGAATGCCTCAGATTTGTATGTATTGATTTTGTATCCTGAGACTTTACTGAATTCATTTATCAATTCTAGGAGTCTCTTGGATGAATCCTTGGAGTTTTCTAGGTATAGTATCATATCATCTGCAAAGAGCAATCTTAAGTAAAAAGAACAAAATGGGAGGTATCAGTCTACCAGACTTCAAGGTGTACTACCAGGCTATAGTAACTAAAACTGCATGGTACCGGCACAAGAACAGAGACATTGACCTCTGGAACAGGACTGAGAATCCAGAGATGAAACCATCCGCATATGGTAATCTAATCTTTGACAAAGCTGATGAAAATATACACTGGGGAAAAGAATCTCTCTTCAATAAATGATGCTGGGAAAACTGGATAGCTACATGCAGAAAAATGAAACTGGACCCCACCTCTCACCTCTCACAAAAATCAACTCAAGATGCATAATAGACTTAAACCTAAGGCATGAAACCTTAAGAATTCTAAAAGAAGGTGTTGGGAAGACCCTTTCAGACATCGGCCAAGGCAAGGAATTCTAGAAGAACCCCAAACCAATCACCGCAGCAACAAAAATACATAAATGGGATCTGATCAAATTAAAAAGCTTCTGCACTGCCAAGGAAACTATCATTAGAGTGAACAGACAGCCCACAGAATGGGAGAAAATATTTGTTCTCTACACATCTGATAAAGGGCTGATAACCAGAATCTATCTAGAACTCAAAAAAATCAACAAGAAAAAATCAAATAACCCCATCAACAAATGGGCAAAGGAAATGAACAGAAACTTTTCAAAAGAAGACAGAATAATGGCCAGCAAACATATAAAAGAATACTCAACATCTCTAATCATTAGAGAAATGCAAATCAAAACCACAATGAGATATCACCTAACCCCAGTGAGATCAACCTCTATCAAAAAATCCCCAAACAACAAATGCTGGCAAGGATGCAGAGAGACAGGAACACTCTTACGCTGCTGGTGGGACTGCAAATTAGTGCAACCTCTGTGGAAAAGAATTTGGAGATACCTCAAAGACCTAAAAATAGAAATACCATTCGACCCAGCAATAGCACTATTAGGCATCTACCCAAAAGAGCAAAAAACATTCTACGATAAAGACATCTGCACCCGAATGTTTATGGCAGCACAATTCACTATTGCAAGGATGTGGAAACAACCCAAGTGCCTGTGAATCCATGAGTGGATTATTAAAATTTTGTATACTTACACGATGGAATATTACTCAATCATAAGAAATGACAGTGATCTAGAACCTCTTATACTTTCCTGGATTAAACTTAAGCCCATTATCCAAAGTGAGGCACCACAGGATCAGAAAAATGGCCTCCACTTGTACTCACCATCAAATTGGTACTAACTGTTGAACACTAGGGGGCTCACATGGCAGTAATACTCTCCAGAGATTAGGGGGATGTGGAGGTAAACTCACAACTAAAAGGACATGGGGAGCATTGTAGGGGGAAAGGGCATGCCTCTAACCCTCGCTTGAGTGAGGAAAAGACATAAAGTGTAACCTTAATGTTTGTACCCTCATAATACCCTGAAATTAAAAAAAAAATTATCAAGCAGATTCCAAGACAAATTGAACAAAGGGATAAAATGGAACTTCTAGAGCTAAAATGACATAATAATATAATAACTGAAATTAAAAATTCAAGTAATAAGTTTAACAACAAAATTAATGCTGTTGATAAAAGAATCAATGTGCTGAAAGATATAAAATAGAAGAATTTACACAGAATACAGAAAACTGTAGAAAATGTAACAGAGACATTTAAAGACTTGGATGACTGAATGAGTAGGTCTAACATCTAACCAGAAAAGAGAGAATTAGGTAAAGGCTTATATTTGACTATTTTGGGCCTTCTCATATACATTTTAGAATCAGCTTATTAATTTCTACCCCCCAAAAAACCTTGCTGAGAAAATTAATGGTATTGCATTGAAACTATAGGTCATATTGGGAGAACTGGTATTGTTTCACTGCTCCACTAGGTTGTCAGGCTGTGTACCACCAGGGAAGAAATCAGTGCATGATTCCAGGTTACTGAAAACAAACAGTGTGCCCAACAGGCTCAAGTGGTATTGCCTTTACTTACAGCTAGAGGAGAGAGAGTTCACTAGAGCCAGCCCCTTGAGATACATTGTACCCCATTGTCGGCAAGTCTCCTCCACAGCTAATGTGACCAGTGTGGCTGCACACATCCCACTCTGTGCTGCCTTGGAAGGACTGCTTCCCTTCCTGGCAGGAACAGATATGGCAGTGGGTGGCTGAAGTGCCATATGATGCACATACTTAATTAAGCAGAACAAAGAAGTATACATTAAGCCTGAAACAAGGAAAGACATTGTCAAATAAAGAGATATGCCCAGCATAGGCCATGAGGGCTCTATAGCTCTTTGCAAGGAAATGTTCCAGCCTCAAGGCCACTCATGCAACCATGGAAGGGGTGAGAAGCTGCATGTGATTACTCTTCACAAAAGATATTTGTTATGATTTTTTTGTTGTTAGTCTCTGTATGTGGTATATTTAAATTAATGTAAAACTTGTACATTAATGTACAAGTTTTCAGGCCTTATACATTATTTTGTTAAACTTATTCCTTTCTCTAAACCTATATAGAGAAGAGAGTCCAACTTGGATGATATTATTTTAATAATTTCTGTTGAACAAAAGATACCATAAAGACCCCATAGGAAAGCAGTGTAGGGTAGAATCTTAAGACCATAGATCCTGAAGCCAGACTACTTGGGTTTGATTTTTGATTCCACTGTTCAGTAGCTGAGTGACCTTGGGCCTCAGTTTCTTCATCTTCAAGCATTTTTTAGATCATGATAAGTGCTACGTGCTAAGCATTATTATAATAAAAGGGAGAAAAGAAAATCACAAATGGATACAATATTTGCTGAGGATATAGCTGACATAGAATTAATATACAGCCTATACATAGCTCTCCTAAAAATTTATGAAAGAGAAAAGCACTGCCTGGAAAAAATTGGCAAAATGGCCTAAATAGGTACCTCAAAGCAGAAAAATCACAAATGTTCAATGAACATGTGAAAAGCTGTTCAACCTCATTTATTATTATAAAATATAAGCCAAATCTATAGATAACATTTTACTCCCACTAATTGGTGAAAACTAAAAGGGTTGACAATATCAAATCTTGGCAAGAATGTATTGCTACTCTGATAGTGGAAATTTAAATTGCAACAACTACTTTGCAAAATAATTTTTCATTACCAGTAAAGTCTTTTTTTTTTTTTTTTATTGTTTGTTGTTTATAGGGGTACAGGTGTTTAGGTTACGTATGATGCCCTTGCCCCCCCTTCCCCCCAAGTCCCAGTCCCAAGCATGTCCATCTCTCGGAGGGTGCACGTTGCACCCTTTGTGTATGCATATATCCGTCCCCTCCTCCCCCTCGCCCCTCCCCCTTCCCCCTCTCTCCCTACCCGACATCCAATAGATGCTATTCTTATATGTACACTTATGTGTTGTTCAGTCACTACCAATTTGATGGTGAGTACATGTGGTGCTTGTTTTTCCATTCTTGGGATACTTCGCTTAGTAGAATGCGTTCCAACCCTAATATGTGCACTTAATGGAAATGTTCTTCCACAGAATGGTATGTGAGGTTTTGTTTCTATGCATTCTTTTAAAAACACAAACATACATATATTTCATGAATATTCTTTTGCATCTACTTGTTATTTAACAGAAAACAAAATGAAATAAAATGACTCCTTTGAACTAGATGATTTCTCAGATTTCTTCCTGGGCTAGGATACTGTGTTTTTTAAGTTTCCGATTTAGCATTTTAGTTATTTAAAATGATCGAGGAAATGCCTTTTCTCTGAACCTAATATTGCTGTTTTCTTCTCTGTTTTTTAATCGCCACAGTTCCATTTTCTTGGAAGATTGTTCTCTGTAGGAGAGGAGATGTTGTCATAAATGCCCTGAAAAACCAGAGATGGAGGATGACAGGAAGTCTCGATTGAATCTGACCCTTGAACTCTGAGCCTTACTAGCTCATGCTTAAATCCCAGGCCTGCAAGGCCTCCAGACAAGAGCTGCGAGAAACATTTTTATTAGAGTCTCTGTGAAAACAAGTGACACTGCTTTTATACTCAGAAGACTATTTGAGACAAAGACAACAAGCAAGCAATACAGTTTTTTCCTTACTCTATTATGGTTATGATACACCAAGATTCCAGAGAAGGCGATGTGGTTAGGACTGATGTTTGCTGGCTTGGGAAGATTGAACAATACCACCCTTTGCCTAGACATTGGCATTACTGTGTCAATGCCAGAATGAATAACAATGGCAGCAGAACAGCAGATAACAGTTAGAAGATCTGGAGTAGAGGAAGATAAGATTATTTGTGAGCAAACAAGAGACACTTCCAAGGACTACCAGAAATAACTCGATGTTTCAGTTGAGACTCTTGGTTGCAAGGGACAGAAAAAAGAATTCATTGGCTCATGACTGAAAGATCCAGTGTTAGGTTGCATTTGGAAGGTCAAAAATGTGTCAGGAGCATATTGCTCTCCTGGTTGCTAACTTTTGTTCTCCTCCATGTGTGTTTTCATTCTTAGATTCCATATAGCTGCAATAGCTCCAAACTTATATTCTTCTGGTTCAAGTCCAGCAAGAAAGGAAGCTTTTCTCCATCCCTATAAACGAAAGTCACCCCTGTCATTGAATTATATCTGTGCTGTGGGCATCACACCTCCAGCTAGGAGTTCCTCCCTTTTCAGGTCACCAGTGGAAGAGAAGTTTATCCAGAAATAAAATTTGTAGCTTTTGCTTGAAGAAAATGGAATAAAAAGTGGGAGGGAAGAAAACAAATACCTATTGTACAGAGTGAGATTTGCAAGATTTTTCAGAAGGGATCGTACATCAGTAAATAAATTAGTTATTACTGATAATATGAAATCAATAATGAAAAACTGACAAAGTATGGCTTACTCAGATTAGTTTGCAATGTAGAAATAGTTTTTTGGGAAAGTTAAGTCAATTCTTTTTTGTACCATCCATTCCTCCCACGACCTAAATCCAGTACCTTGCAAAGGCTCAACACATAAAATTCCATGATTACAACGTTATTGCTTTGATTTAAACCTATTAAAGACTTTTCTTCTAGATAAAATGTAAAAATGTCACTATACACTTACACAGGAGCAAGAATTCAGCAGCCCTGGGATTAGGTTTTAATATTGGAAGGACAAAGTGAGATAAAACATTGGGCCCTGAAGGAAAAGAAAAAAGGAAGCGGTCTTAGGGGGAGAATGGGGAGGGAAGAAGGAGGCAGAAAGGGAAAAAGCAAAGATCCCAAAGATAAACTGCAATTTTGCCTCCAGTCACACTCTCCGTTTTAGATTTAGACTAGTGGTTTTCAACCAGGTGATTTTGCCCCCCAGGGGACATGTGGCAACGTCTGGAGATATTTTTGGTTTTCCCGCCTGAGTAGGGGTGCAGTAGTGGTGCCACTGGCATTTAGTGGTAGAGGCTAGAATTGCTGCTGAATATCCTACAATGCAAAGAAAGTCCCTCACAACAAAGAATTATCTGGTGTAGCACATAAATAAGGCTGCTGTGGCAAAACTATGGTTTTAGGCTTATAATCAAATTTCTGGATCAAATACACTGAGATTGCTGCTCTCTACTGGCTAGCTAATGGCAGACAGGATGTCATATAATGAAGTTTTTGCCCTTCCTTCAAATATGTTACATCATGGGCTGGTGTTCTATGTGATCTAGATTTCTAATAGCAGTTAAAGCCTGCTCCACCAGCCTACCCTAAAAGTTATGACTGACAAACATCAACTTAAGCAAATGTTGCATGTTGAGTCCCTGACAATACCTGGGCTCTTATTTTTCTCTGTTAATTTAATTTCCAAACTTAATACCAGCAAAGAAGAAAACTATCTTGTTGGGTCTGACACTATCATTTTGGGCAGTTCATGCAGGGAAAAAAAAATGAATCACAGTGCAAAGATCCAATTTTACTTCTGAAAGGAAAGACTCGAGAGGTGAAACAATTCATTTAGCTGATCCATGAAGCTTGAACTATTGAGCATCTGAAAAGCAAAATAAAATCTCCAAAATAAGTATGGAAACGATGCTGTGTTTCTCTTATAAAGGAGCTAGCAAAGACTCTTAACCTTGATGGAAAAGTGAGTAAGCTCCATAACATTGGTGCTAAGTGAGAGATTCCCTGGAAGATCTAGAAAACTGTATAAAGATCTGTGTAAAGGTGCAAACAGGCTTTATCTTCCCAGGGAAATAAAAGGTATCACCAGTGATACATGTCAGTTGAATCCAAATCAACGAGCCTTACCTACAATCCATAAATATATTGGTTGCAATCTCTGCCCCTCTAATAAGCAGTGAAATACATTTTATTCTATATGATCTGACCTTGCCCCGCATATGCAACAATTGCCTATGTCATCCAAATGTTTTCACTTTAATTTAATTTAATTTAACTTCACTTGGGATTCTTTTAAAGCAACTCAAATACTGCTTAACAGATATAGAAACATTGAGCTTACAAAATACTTTTCTTAGGTATGAAATGTCATGATTTCCTTAAGTGCTAAGGTTGACAATTGATATCTCTGACATTTCACTTTGACACTTCTGTTATTTTTATTGTGAAGGTACATCTTCAGTCTTTCAAATGCATGTTTTGGCTTGTGATTGATCATCTTTCAAATTTTTTTTTTAGAGCAATTTTTGTGAAACCATGGATATGTCAAAAATTTGTGTTATTTTGAATATGAGCCCCTCGTGGAACCAATGCAGTGCAGACAGCTCGAAATATCAATGAAGTGTTTGGGAAGGATGTGGCTAATGAATGCACAGTCCATCGATGGTTTGAGAAGTTCTATTCTGATGATTTTAATCTTGAAAATGAGCCATGTGAGTGACCTGAGCCCAAGGTGGACAATGATGAAAGCTGTAGTGGAAGCAAATCCATCTAAACCTATGTGTGAATTAGCAGCAAGGTTTGACATTACTATTCCAACAATATTGGACCATTTGAAGCAAATGGGCAAGGTAAAGAAGCTGGATAGATGGGTTCCACATAACTTAAACAAATACCAGAAGAGAAATCATCTCAAAGCTTGCCTATCTTTGCTGTCATGACATAAAGGCGAACCATTTATATACTGTATTGTGACATGTGATGAAAATAGATTATTTTTGACATTCACAAGCATTTGCACAGTGGTTGGGTAAAGATGAAGTGCCAAAACACAGTCCAAGACCAAATATTCATCAAAAAAAAGCTGATGGTGTCTGTTAGGTGGTGCAGCACTGGTATAATCCCCTACAGCTTCATGAAACGTGGTCAGTCAATGACAGTGGATGTCTCCTGCAACCAATTGGATGAAATGATGAGGATGCTTGTGATTAAGCAGCTGAGATTCATCAATAGAGACAGGCTGATCTTCTTGCAAGACAATGCTCTACCACATGTTGCACAAACAACGCTGCTCAAACTACAGAAGCTGGACCTAGAAACTCTCTGTCATCCACCGTATTCACCAGACCTTGCACCAATTGACTCCCACTTCTTCCAGGCTTTGGACCAACTCTTGCAAGGAAAAATAGTCAATTCTCAACAAGCTGTGGACAACGCCTTTTCAATTTCATAGTTACTCCCTCTCCAGGCTTCTTCATAGCTGGCATAAGCAAGCTACAGTTAAGATGGCAAAACTGTGTCAATAGTTTAGGTACATACTTTGATTAATTGTACTGCTTCTTGTTTGAGATATAATAAACTAAACTTTTGACTCAAAATCGGACATTTTATATTTAATGACCTATAACTTACATTTCAACCATCACAACAGCTCATATAAAAGGTTGAACATTGAGACACAGAGTAGAAAAATGCTTTGTCCAAAGTTATAGAACTAGTAAAATTGGAGCCAGGATTTAATCCTATTTGTCTAATTTCTATTCCAGGCTCTCTCTACTACACCAATACAGCTTCTACTCTAGAGAGATAATGGTATAGAGAGAAATCAGTTAAGAAAATGAACAGGAAAAAAATCTTTTGGACCCTAATTCTAACTTTCATGTGTTCTGAGAGTAACAAAGTAAAATTTGAATAAAGTGTTTTATATTCAGGTTTCTAATATAAACTTACCATTAATGTTCAAATTTCTAAGGCAAATTTGTTTAGGATTCCGATATTTTGTGATTTGTCTGAAGAAAAAGCAGAAATATCTCAAGTGAAAGAAGGCCAGTATATGAAAAGAAACATAAATTTAGATAATTTCCAAAAGCTTTAAGTTTCTTTCATCAGAGATTTGCTGGCCATAGACAAGAAGATGGAGTGGACATGTTGCTGCCCATGTTTGTTATATTAAAGCCTTACATGGATTTAAGGATTCTCATTTAAGATGAAACGGAAATTGATAGGTATTGCAGTATTTTTTCCTTAAATTCAACCCTTCCTACATCCTCAATCCTTGTTAAATCAGTAATGTTTGCAAACTTAAGCCTCTGGAGAGAAGATCATTGAGTAAACTGGCAAACACGAACTCATTCTCAACACACTTTCTGTAACTAAGGAGATCACATGTGTGCAACCTTCAGGATTCCTGGTTACTTCTCCCACGTCTTGGTATTGTCTTGGTGCCTCACCTACGAATTAGACCCAGAGCCTACATGTAAAGAGACTTGAAGCACAATGAAACTAGGACAAAACCAGGAACTTCACTCAAACACCAAACTGTATTAGTATACAGTTACTGCCAATGAGTTTCTGGATGAACTTCGGGGAAAATGTGGACATAATGAACATTAGCAATGTGATTGGGCTAAATCCAGCTTTTCCTTTGGATCCTCTCCCCATACCTATTTTGAATCCATAACAATGATGTCACTTTTTTGCATCCTAGGAATGCCTGTTTAAGGAAAGCTGAAGACAACATTGCCTAAGAAAAGTGCTTTTTTGTTTGTTGCTAATAAGTCCAGGAACAGAAAATATTGAAAAGAAAAAGTGGGAGTTCTTTGAAAGGAATAGAACTAACACAGAAACACAACTTAGTCCAACTTTGCCTTCATAGCTTGAGAAACTAGTATTTTAAATGAATTAAAAGTTCTGTTGGCTGGGCATGACAGGTAATGCCTGTAATCCTAGCACTTTGGGAGGCCAAAGGTGGGAGGATTGCTTGAGGACAGGAGTTCGAGACAAGACCGGGCAATAGATAGACCTCGTCACTCCAAAATATATATATATATAAATATTTTTTTAAAAAAGAGTTCTGTTGACCAATAAGATCATAGACGTTTTAGAATTTATTTTACATTTGTTTGATCAACTGACCTTTGAACTAAATGGTCATTTTGGCCTCATGGCAAAAGAATGGCTGAGCAGTTACTACACAAAGGAGTGAATCATTAGCATGCCTCATCACGCCCACTAAGATATCACTGGTTCACAGTGAAAGAGTTTGTGTCCAGCCTATTAAGAGAATCAAAGTGGTATTTCCAAGGAATCATGTCTGCACAGAAATCAATTTATGTAGTTCATGACTTAATTTTCCTGTTTAGTTACAGTAAAAAAATGCATGCTGAGATTCTAGAGACAGAGATGATAAAATATGAATTATTAAGGCTAGAAGAGTTGTATGCACTTTCATAGCCAGCATTTTCTTTCTCTACTTATTTGTTTTCTTTTATTTTTTTCATTAGTTTTCTCTTTCTAGAACATTTTTATTCAAAAAAATATATTTTCAGGGCCAAATTTCCTTGGCCAGCCACCTGGTTGAGGGATGAGGGAGTCTGGAAGGCAGAGGGCCCAGCCAGGGGTACCATTGCTGCTGTCTTGATAACTCCAAAAAGTTACATTCAGACAGAACGAGCTGGGCTGGCCTGGGCTGGGGGTTGCAGTTGTGTTCAACCTGGGCTCTGAGGCACCTCAGTGGGCTGCAGATAGGGGAATGGGACAATGCGAGTGGATTTAGGCTTTCCATCCCAGCTCCAGCTCAGTCAAGGACATTCTACCATTATCAGATTTAAGAACTGGATTTCCATAAGGGATATTTTTTATAAAAGAGAGGGGAGCTTAGGTACTAATTGCACTTTGGAAATTACTAGTTTCTGTCATGAATAAACTGAGATGCAGAATGCTGGAGTGTCTTTTTCCATGGTTACCCAGGGAGCTGGAAGAAGAATCCCAATTTCCCTGGGTAGATAAATTATTACACTTCAAGGACAGAAGGCTAAATTACAAGTTCAATTCATTTAGTGGACATTTTATACCTAGGTTAATAGACATGCTGTGACTTTTATGAGTAAAGATGAAGTGGATAATGAAATGCTGTCCACCTTGATACCTTAAAAGATACACGAAATAATCTGGGCTTGGTTCTGACCTCCTGAAACACCTGCCTTGTATCCTCTCACAGCCTGAAACTTTTCCAAGATAGATGCCTCTTGTTTTTATTCTTTCATACTGAACATATTATAGTAACTCAATAACTGATAACAAAAGAAAATTTTACATGTTGACTTTCACTTATAAAGTTTGGAATATGCAAATAAAAGGTATTTAAATATTAGGAAAAGCTTCTTTTTATTACTATTGTTATTAATTACTAGAGTCCTAGTTACTACAGTTAATAGTTATACCCTGAAAAGAACCAAAGTAAACATTAAAGCAAGTAAATGTTATGTAAGTTGTTTCATCCTTTCTAGATAATTTTTAATTACCTTTTATGTCTCATTTATATTCACTTAATTTTGTTTTTACTTAAGGATAAATTATTCTTGCTGGTTTCTTTTTCAAAGTGTAAAAGTTTGGAAAGTTGGAACCTTATTTATTATTCTTAAATCATCAAATATGAATTTGAGTTATTTGATGGTGATGAAGAATAAAAAGTGGTAGTAGGGTAAGTTCTTTTTTTGTAATGGCATATGCTTTTATTAACATATGGAAGATTAAATTCAGAAGGAATGTGACGTTTTTGAAAGTTAATAATATAATATACACATATAGATCATTATTTTATCACGTAAATTTTTTAAAAATTTAATCTCCCAAAAGGTATATGATAATATGCATGGATATAGTCAATATTGGTTTATAAACTTTTCCTTTGTTTGGTCAATAAATGATTAAAGCATTTTAAGGTTAATGATCTCATGATGTGATCAATCATTCAAAGTTACAATCTGTCACCAGGGCTTCTCATTTTGCTGAAAGCAAATGATTTCTTGATAATGATCACAAGAAGCACATCTGTATTCTGGTTGAAAAGTTAATTAAAATGTGATTCCATCTGGTGGTCCAGTTGGGAATGTCACTATTTGATTTAATCTACATTGAGCTGAAATGAACTTCGCATAATCAAAGGATATAGTGCAGTGGGAGACATGGAGATGTAAGTTAGTGTTGCACATGTTAATTTAAATCTTTTTTTTATTAAAACACTTTTCTTCTTTTTATTTTATAAAAGCTAGAATCCTTGGAATATACAATTTCCTTGTGATTTTCTCAATATGGGAATATTTGCCCTTATGTGAGTTTCATTGAATTGCATACTTCTATTTTCTCTCTTCACATTCAGTAGGGTCGATAAGGCTGACGTGAGCACAAATATATTGTTTGGAAGCTGCCGACTTTAATAAGCCATTTTGTTCTGATATCATGTATATTAGGTTCCTATTACTGGTGGAAAAATTACCACTAAGTTAGTGGTTTTAAACAACATAAATTTATTATACTACTATTCTGGAGGTCAGAAGTCCGAAATGGGTCTCACTGGCTAAAATCAACATACCAGCAAGATTCTGTTCCTTAGGGAGGCTCTAGGGGAGAATCCATTTCCTTGCCTATTGCAGCTTCTAGATGCTGCCTGCATTCCTTGGCCTGTGGCCCCTTCCACCAGCACTGGAAGGCCCATTCCTTCTGACGATGCTCTCTTTGGTTCTGACTCTTCTGCTTCCCTCTTCCCATTTAAGGACCCTCGTGATTACATTGAGCCCACTCATATTATTCACAAGAATCTCCTTATTTTAAAATCAGCTGAATAGAAATCTTAATTCTATCTGCAACCTTAATTCTCTCTTGCCATGTAATGATATATTCACAGATTTGGGGAATGAGAATGTAGACATCTTTGGGAGCTAATATTCTGTCTTCCTCTCATTATAACTAGTTTATTCTAGTTCTTATGCCCAAGTAGGGAGTGATGCCTTTACCTTCCTTTCAAAATAATTGGAAGAATTTTTCCTTTTTGGTTTGGCTAATATTTACCAGTTTGTCCACATGCTAACAACTGTTTCTAGTTATAGCTTGATAATATGATGGGAGTTTTCCCCAAAGGAAGAACTAGAGATAAAACTTGTATTAAAAGGTGCTTCCCTTGAGTATAATTGCAATGTACAATTGAGTACATATAAACTTCCATTTCTTTGCATAGAAAAGAAAAAGTCTTTTTAAAAACTAACTCGGAAATTCCCTGTGGTCTTATTTTTATGGTGTACTCAATTTTTCAAACTTTTAGTTATTATGAGTTGGCCAAAATTTCATCTTATAAATTTACTTTCCTTCTTATTTTTCTTTGGAAAGTGAAACTGTTTGTTTTTCATCAGTTAAACATATTTTTTCTAAACTTCAATAGGAAGAAACTTACATTTTGCTTACTGAGACTGTAATGTCACAATTATTAACCCAAGTCTAAAATCCAGACTCCATAGAAAATGTTTAACAATGTGAGTGCATACTTCTGCAAACAAGAGTATACCCAATGAGATAACCATGAAGTATTACTATTGGGATAGTGACAATGCAAGCAAAAAAATATTTATGTTTATGAAACAATCATTTCAAAATTAGAAAAATATAAGACATTCTAATGCTGATAAGATGTTCAGTCTATTAGTCAGGTTTGAATCATACAAGCAGAACTGCTAGAATATATATTTACATATGAAGGAATTTTTTATATAGATTTGACATTATCCAATTATGAAAGCTGGTCAAGCGGTTTCTGTTGTCTGTCTTTATGCTTCGCTTGGTCTTAAAGTCTGTAGGGCAGGAAGTGAAGAGGGGACGATGGATGTAAAACAGGAGAGAGCAAGAATAAGCTCACAGGTTTGGGTTTGAGCCTTTGAGAACCCACTGGAAGCCATGTCAGCTCTTGCTGGCTCAGACCTTCAAGATACTGGCGTTCTGCAGAAACTGAAGTCCATTGTCATTGAATCTAGGAGTCAGAGAAGCTAAAGGAGGATCCAGGGGAAGAAAGTATTGCAGGACTGGATGCAGCCTCACTCCAAGGATGTGAGCCAGCAGATAACTGACAAGAGGTCTGGATGATAAAATAGTTGCTGCTTCACACGGTAATCCTCCTTCTTGTCCACCCTGACTGGAAACACAGTGAGGGGAATTCTGGGAAATGTTGTTCAGCCTAGAGAAGTTGACACACGGCAAAGCCACCACATGTAGTCTGAGAACATTTATGATCTAATAAAATATTTATCTTCAGTAATTCTCAAACCATCAAATGCAACTCATAACCTTGCCCTTCGCCTTTCCTTCTCCACATTCCATTTGGGGAGTTTGTTTGTTTATAGAAATCTAAATCACAGAATATTTTTCTTTGAAATGAAAAACACTAAATGCTAAAGACTTTAGATCTCTCATTTTTGTTTCTCAATATATTGTCAAATGTCATTGGTCTTCTCAAGCCAAAGAATAATTTATTCTATTTCATAAATGGAGAAGAAAGCAATAGGACAAAATTAAAGTGCCTCTTTTTATAGAATGCTATACTCTTAACCAGTTAAATGAACTAAATAATTGAGGTGATTATCTGTTTAATTACAAGGGTTTTTTTTTATTGTTTGTTTTCTTTATTACAAAGCCTCTTTCCCCTGAATTTTGTTCCTCACAAAAGTCTTTCTTACTTTGCATTATTCAGATTTCTCCATGTATTCATTATTTTATTTCACATTTGCATGTCTGATACATACAATTAATACACAGCCATTTTATGAACCAGCTTTCATAAAATTCTTTTCTAACAATTGGTGATATATTACTTATACTTTAGTTTAGAAATTGACAGAAGTAATTATGAGTGTATCTATACATAATCAAGAGAAGAAATGTAGCAATTATTGGCATTGCATATAAAGAAAATATATCTTTTCTTAATTGGATATTTAAGGCAAAAATTGCATTATTTGGGCTATTTTACCTTCAAAGTTTTCCTAATTCTCCAAATTCCTTTATGTATACAAGTCGAAAAGAAATACATGTGTATATAAAATATATAGGTATATGTATATATGTCAAAGTCAATCTTAATGTAAATATGAAGATTTTTGTATTCCAGATTTGTTTAGAGGAAATTGCATCCTTAGTATCACTTCTTTGACCATTGTAAACATATAATGACGTAAAATTAAACAAATAACATGCTTACCTTAATAATTCAAAAATTTAAATGATGTTTCTAAGATGTATTTGCTGAACATGTGAAATCTTAGTGCACTGTTTGACTATTTTGGAGTTTAGTTTCTTATTATACATTTCCCTGATGTTCATTGTGAATATGATAATAACAGTAGGGATATAATAAGAATATAAACGGCCATTTTATAAGCTTCCACTAGCTTTCTGTTCATTATAAAGTAATTATGTATCTTCCAACTGCACATAACAAGGCTCTAATTATATTGAAATGTTCAGGGGACAATATAAACCACAGAGGCAAAATGCAAGTGACATGTGCATGTCCTTGGGGTGCTAAATGTGCTTATGGCATTCTGAGCACAATTCAAACATTTATTTTTTATACATGTAGTAAAAGAGAAACCTTAAGTAAGGAGACTTTATAGTTCCTATTTCACTGTAAATCAGTCAGGATGCAGTTCTTTTCTGAGATCTGCATTGCAGATCTTTATAGTTCATTCTACCCTTAATGAAATCTGAGAACTGCGATCAAGGAAGGCCCTAGGAAAGTTCCTGGTGAGGCAAACGTGCTCATGACCTGGACTCTGTCCTTACTTCTGTACCTTTATAGGTGTTACTCTTGTTCACTGAGCAGGAACATGTTTCTTCTCAGGTCTGGGACATTCTTGTCCAAGGATTGAATTAACCTTCCCCTGACTTAATGTTAATTAATTTTATTTACTAAAGTTTGCCCAAAATAAGTTTCTCTGGAGCAATGATTTTTTTTTAATCTGTAGACTTCCTGAAATCCCATGCAAAATTGTGTGTTATATGTGGGTACTCATTTTTCTAGGGAGAGGGATCTAGACCTTTATAAGATTTTCACTGGGGACTATGACAAACAAAAATGTATGAATCACTGATTTAGAGAGTTTTTGAATGACTTTCCCCCTTTAAACTCCTATCAAAAAATAAAAAGCCAGTAAAAATAGAAATATTTCAGCACACAGTGCATGGCATTTGACAGTAGTACCTTGTTTGGGGATGTTATGTACTGTATAGCAATGACGGCTGTGATGGTGAGGAAGTTAATAGTTTTGCTCTGAAATTAATGAGTCATACTGTCACACTGGCAATGAATTATTTAGTCCCAAATATCACTCATTCTATTCTACTGTGTATTAAATAAGCAAACAAATTAAATCAAAGAAAAAAACCATTAAAATCTATTTCAAAATGTTTTTTGATGATACACCTACAAGGCCAAAGGCATCAGTCATATAACATCCATTCTCTCCAATTTTTTTGAGATTTCTCATTTTAAATTTTTCCTGAAGAACTGGGTCTATACCACTGTAGGAAGTTAAGACCAAAAATATGAATTTATGAAGTCAAAAAAACATGTTTGTTTTTTTTGCCTGTGCCTAAATCAACTCACTAAATCATTGGTCCTGGCCTTTTTGGCGTCAGGGACTGGTTTCATGGAAGACAATTTTTCCACAGATGGTTGGTTGGGGGGAGCAGAGGAGCTCTGAGGCCCCATCCCTAACAGCCTGCTGACCGGTATTGGGCTGCACCCTGGGAGTTGGGGACCCCCCAGAACTGAATGACACATTCATTAAAAGAGTTATTGATGGCTTAATATATCTGGGCATTGTTTCAGCACTTTAGATACAATGAGGTTTAGGAGGAAGAAACACTAGGTCTTGGTAACTTATAAATAGTGAATAGTGAAGAAAAAAGGCAAACCTAATATGACATACAAGTTTCTTGTTTTGCTAATTGGTGGGGAGAAGTGCAATTTAATAAAATAAATTACAGGAAGAAGAATATATAAGAATGTAGAATGCATATCCAGAAGCCTTTTGGAATGTTTTAGCAGATAAAATGATTATTTCATTGCACCAAGAGTTGAGATTATCGGTACAAAGGAAACATCTCTAAGGTTGCTATATTTGCTAATTCTTTGGAGAAACATGCAAGTCTGTAGAAGAACATAATAAATCTTCATAGCTAGCCATTTTTTACTTTAAGAAAATCTGTCTTTGTAATGAAAATTATTCACCCACTGGGATTAGAGAAATTCCTGAGAAATACCCTTCTCTGAATATTGTGTGGCCCTAGGGTCTCAAGTTTCCTGGTAAAAACCATCATGACCGTGTAAAGGTATCAATAGAAAATCCAAGAGGGATTATTAGGTTAACTCTATTAGATATAGAGGTGGGTGGCAAGTGAGTATTATTAGTTTCAACCATTTTTTACTTCATTTATTGCAGGTTGTCATATGGTACCATAACCTGGGACTCATGGCATGAAGGACCTGGTTTGTACTAGCTTATAAGAGCCAATTTGGAAATCCTCTGGAATATTCTGACTAGTTGTTTGTTAACCACAGCCATTATTAAGAAACTAAACTATATAAACTTACACTTAAACAAATTATATTAAAAACAAATATAATAAATATTCAAACTCATTACTTAAATATTTGCTACATTCTACATGATCTAAGTTCTTGAGGTTTTCTATGTTTATTGTATCTGTATGTTGGAAATATTATATAATGGTGTGCCATAATGCGTCTTTACACAACTCTGCATTTAATGAGATCACTTGAGTACCTTGATGTCAGTCATGGTGAGAGTCTTACTCCATTGAAACTGTCAGATGCTACAAATCTAGGCTTGGTTTATTGTTTCATTGGTTGTTAGAATTAAGATAGCAGAGAAAATGTTAATAATGGAGATTAAATTTAAAAGTAAAAAAGTGCTTTTTGTCTATAGTCATTATGTTGTAAGTAGTATAAAAACTGAGGAAATATTCTTCTAGTATTCTAAGACTATTACCAATTTACCAGAGAAAATAGTCATCACCGACCACTAATGACTTAATGACATTCCAACCTAACATGTTGATGTTTCACTTTCATATTATTGTTAACTAAAAAAAAAAAAAATCAACCAACATTCTTGTCATAACAACACTCATCTGTCAATTATAGCCATAGGTTGACTACAGGTATATTATGCAAATCAAAACATTGTGTTACAATCAATTGGCTATATGTAATTTATAGTAAAGATTATTGCATATTTTGTTATTATTTATAAGTTGTATGCTATACATTTTTGATATCAGTAGTTCATAACAAATGTACATATGAATATGTATACTGACTTTTTTTCAGTGAGCACCTGTTAAACACCATTTGTTTCAGACATGGAATCAATGCTTTACCCCTTTCATGGTGTCCAAGTAGTAACATTTTAGGGCTAGGTAGCTGCATCCAGAAATAACCTAATCAATATTCATGGAATATTCCCTAGCTCTACAATCATAATCTTATTATAAATTAATATACTGGAAGCAAATGAGATGGGTAATTAAAACTGAGACAATATTATTTACAAGGCATTTTATTGATTTTGTTTATTTTATTGTGTTGTATAAAGTTTTCTCAAGTGTGATTTACTTTTTAAAACGGGGCTAGAGGTTTCCATGTTTATATGGAATTTTCGGTTTTCATACATTTTCACATATTATCTCATTGATCCACATAGAATTTATGAATAAGTAGGAAAGGTATTATCTTAGAGACACAGCTGAGGACACTGAGGCTTGCAGGGATGACCTTTGTCCAATATTGCACAGCTATTCCCCGTCAGAGTTGAGAACAGAATGTATGACTTTCAGTGGACCTACCATTAAAGACAGCCACCTCCTTTCCAAATAAATCCTCCTTTTTATTGTAACTGCTGACCGTGTGCTTGAGGACTTATTTCACTCTCCCAAGTAAGAGAAATGCAATGGACTAAAATAGTAATAGTAAATGACATTGGTGAAGGGAGGTCTGCAGTGTATCTCAGGGAAGGACTTTTTCTCTCCTCTGTGTTCTGAATCCTGAATGACAGGTTTAAGATTGCTTTTTGCCTTAATTTATGTTGCGAGTTTCTTTCTATGATTATCAATGAGTTCTCACATGAGTATGCAATCATAATAAGAGTCAAACTCCAGCAATTTCCTGACAAGTTATAAAATAATAAAATAGACCTAAATGGTATATCACAGAAGACAATATTTTTACAGCAGAGGTGTGGTGACACCTATAAATCATCTCAGCATTCCTTTTGAGATTTCTATTCTCACTTGGAGAAACTAAAGGAAAAATGCCTAAGGAAAGTGTTATCCTGGGAAAACATGTAATGTTGGAGAAAATAAAAATGCCAGAAATCTTACAATGCTTATGCAAAATAGAAAAGAGAATGCTTATCTTCATTTCTTCTCCTCCCAGATTTACCTTTTACCTATATTTCTAAAAGTCTGAGAACTTAGCACACAATATTAAAAATAAAATATAAATGGCTAATTATGGCTTTCAAAAAATATCTTTATTCATATATACAGTCTTATTGCAGATCTAACATATTTGCTATCGTGTTCTAAAATGAGGCCCTGGGGAAGGGACTGGGTCTAAAATTTAGAAATTTGGTGTGATCAGGCAATTCATGTTTTACAGAAGAAAAGGAGGTGGGGTGGAACCTTATATCCTTCCAATAGTCCTTACACATTGGAACTTTGCTGTACTTTTGAGCAGTTGGACATTACCTACAGGTCCATTGTCAGAATAGGCTCATTAGGGATATTTTCCTATCAAGAATCATATTTGAGAAGGGGTGTAGGAGAATGTTCTCCATTGTTAAAAACAACAACACAACTCAAGCAGACAAGAATAGAATAACAAAACAAACAAAATAGTTCTCAAAAATCTTTTGCTTGGTTCTTCCTAGCAAAGACGAGAAAAAATAAATTTTCAAAACCACTTTTCTTGACCTCAGAGGACAAAGAAAAATAAACTACAAATGTATTGATTTCCTAACACACATTTTTTGATCTCTAATAACTAACCTTAATACTAAAGGGTGGGTTCAAATTCAGTAGATTCCAGGGTTGCTTTTAACTTCTCTATATCCCTGTGCATCAGTGCAACAGAAAAAACTGGCTTATTTGTGACCGTATCATATGCCTTAAAGAAGCTGGCTTCCTAGGGCTCGTCAACTCAGTTCTACTCCGTAGGCTGACAACCACATTTCATTGGCTGACAACCTATGACACACTGTTGCCCTGGCTGCAGATGAAAATGCCTCTTTCATGAATAAAGGAGGGGCATGTTTCCTTACAGGTTAAGAGAACAATTCCTCAATCGGAGGAAACACAACACAACACAAATTACACACTTAATATATAGGAAATTTTCTCGAAGAGAAAAACATTTGCATCATTTTTCAGAGCTATGGATTATTTATCTTTTATTAACATAAAAGAAGCCCTTTAGTATTATGGAATGTTTCCAAGCTTTGATTTTATAAAACATCAGAGCTTTCTTTATCTTTTTGCAGTTACTATAACAATGTTTCAATTTGACCTATATGTAAAAACAATTTTTCCCCAGTATTTTCTAACATTATATAACTCAATCAATACATATATTGTTACTGTTGATGGTAAAAATAATAATTACTATATGCAAGGCATTAAAACATACATCTTTTTATTATCTCCTTTGATCTCCATAAAAATCTTCAAGGTACATGCTGTTGTGTTTTTATAGATAAGGATACTGAGAGGTGGAAAAGATAAATATCTTACCCCAGGGTGCTAGAGGTCTGCCTGATCCTATTGTCTCCTTAGAAATTTCCCTCTTCATTCCCAAAGGAAGGAAAGGCAATCCAGACAGAGCAAGCCTTTTTTTTTATAACCAATGAAAATCTGATTAACTTGGTTTTCTGCCTAGTTACCAACAAAGAACACACATTGTATTGTCTTCAACCCTGGTGTTGCCATTTGCAACCCAGCAGTGACACCAAAGGTGATGCTGACCTTTTTTTCCTTATGTTCTGATCTACTGTCATTTATTAAGAGATTTTGTTTCCTCAAGTTAACATTATAAAATTTTCTTGTACTTCTTTTACTGAATTCTGAACCGCTATATCTTAAGTCTTTTCTTTTGTAAAATGTAAAGTCTCTTTTGTAAATGCAAATAAATAAATAAATAAACTAAAAGAACTTAATTTTCTGCAATTTATAAATGTTACCACTAATGAATGTAACTGTACATTATCATTATTTCCATTTATCAAGTAAGAAATTTAGGTCTTTCTCCTGTTTGGTTTAAAGTTTCGGCTTGGGGCTCTGTAGAGGGATGGCCAGATTTACCTAGAAAGAATGCATTTATTTAAGAAAAAAAACAAAAAACTTTTTCAACAGTAAGGCTTAAAATGACCTGTCATATTTATTAAAAGATTTAAAAGACATTTTTAAAGTCTATATTCTAAACCTAAGGTTTGATTTCCTCAGTAGGTTCAAGTTGAACTAAATGTTCTCTAAAGTGCTTAGGAGCTTGCACAATCTATGATAATTCTGCTTTGAAGCATTTTGGATTACATATTTTTCTTAATTTCACTATTTTTATTATTTTATATCTGTTGCTTTCAATTTAAGTACTCCTCCCCAGTTGTAGACCCTTACTCTGACTCTTAAATCACAATTAACTACCAAAGGCTCAAATCTGCCTCTCTTCCAAACAGAACAGCATTGTCTTTTTAAAACACAATAGTAAGTTATTCAATTTTAATCCCATTTTAATAACAAAAAATTCCTGGGGCTAATTCTATGTTTAAAATAGTATACATACAAAATGTTGTTGAATTGGTTACAATAAAACTTACTAATATGATAACATAAGTAATAATTACATTAATAAGGTCTTATCAATTTAGCAAAATACAAATATTGAACATCTACTTTGTGTTCTTTAACAGTAACAACAAACCCTCTAATAGACTCTTGGGTACTTCACTGAATTGTACCCTCATTTGGAGGTCCCAAATTTATCTCTGACCTGTCTCCTTCTCTATCATTTTCTATGTCAGCTTTAAACAAAAATTCAGGCATCATAGATTAACAATACACAGAAAACACTCCCAGGAATAAGCCACGCCACAGTGCGACGTGCAAAACATATTGTTGATGAGTTTCAGGTTCTGGAATTGCTATATGAAATCAGTCTACATACAACAGAGTCAATGTAAAAGAATCAATAACTTTAGGAATTGTAGCATGTCATAAACACACTTACCCCGAGTCATAGAGCGTCAGGGTAAATGGAATGCTACAGAACAACTATTTCAATTTCATCTTTTACAGAATGGAAGATCTTATAACTAGGTAGTGACATAATCACAAATAGAACTCAGATTTCTTAGCTCTCAATTCAGCTCTTAGTCCATTTACCAGACTCAGCTACACATTCTGAATAATTGATTTTCTATTCTAATCATAAGAGTATCCTTATATACCGAGTCACTAATTCATCTGCCAAGCTAACCAACACCTGGTGTGAAATAGATATATGACACTAATCAAATTTATGTCTCAGGAATTTAGAATTAGGACAATGAGTAACTAAGTTACCGTAAAGTGCTTGAACTGAGAGGTCATGATAAATAGTAGAGTTAATGTTGGGTGCCAAGTTGGGTCTATTCAGTAAGGTCTATGTAAGTAACCACACAGAAGCCCCAAGAAAAATAGAGAGCAGCCTGAATATAACTTCCCCAGATCAGTTCTTCTAAGGCCTAGTGATATTTAGAGTACTTCAAGCTTATTTATAATTTTTTTAATTTTTAATTTTTATGGGTACATAATTGTTGTATATAGGGTACACGTGATGTTTTGGTACAGGCATACAATGTAAATTAATCAAATCAGGGTAATTGAGATCTCCATCACCTCAGGTGTTTATAATTCCAATTCCACTCTTTTAGTTATTTTGAAGATACCCTAATGGAGTGTTGATTATTGTCACTTTGTTGTGCTGTCAATTACTGTTCACCTTATCTAACAATCTACCTACATCTTTGTGTCCATTAACCAATGCCATCTTCATTATTTTAAAAGGACTGATCATTTCCCTCCTTATAATAGCCCAGATATTATCAATAAGCAAAACATGATTTAGATATCCAAGTTTCATTAACTGGTTTCCAGAAGCTCTGATTCTTTCTCCACATAGAGCAAAAGAAAAGTAATCTTATACAGGGTCTCTCCCTTCTAAGAGATGAAGCCCTCCTGACTTGACTAATTTTCTTGTCCCACTGGATTATAAACTGGGAACTCTTTTAAGAAATTTACAGGCAATAGATGGAATAATATTTAATTTGGTTAATTTTAGAAAATGCCTTGAAATTGTTCCAACTGCCACATATTCTCAGATTTAAAAGAAATTAGAATTGTCATTAAAAAGTGTTTATTCCCTCTATTGTTGAAAAGAACACTATAAAAACAACTTCAGTGAGTTATGTACAGAGACACTCTGAACTGGCTTTATTATAAGGTTATGAGCACATTATAAATATAATTTAATTAGAAGTACAGATAGTTTTACTCCTATTTTAGGGTGGGAAGGAACAAAACAAGAAAAATTCTGTCAAACATGAAGGTTATTCAGTTGCCCTAAATTTAAAAAGTCATGAAAAAGTTTGAAATATTTTATTAACTCAATGCTACAGCAATTCTTGACTTTTTTCTTTAGGAAATGCATAGGTAATTATTGTTTTGCAAGAGCTTGAATAGATTTCAAAGTCTGAATGAGTCACCTACAATACTGTGCTTATTAGAACTTTATTGAGTATAACCTTTTGCACTTTGTAGTGAGTTTCTGAAAAGTAATCTCTTTATAAGACCAAATTGAGTCTCATTTCTTTGGTTTGAGTTCTGGCAGATAGGTTGCAAAGTAAGAACTGTAAGTCAGTAAACATTCTACCTACAGGAATAGGATTAAATTTCTTATACTTTCTCTTTCTCTATGCCATTAGCTCTTTACTTGATATAAATCATTATATGTCAAATATCTGGACTTCTTGGTGGCTACAATAATGCTGAAAATATTTAGTGTGAATATGTACCTTAAACTCTGTACCATGTGAATATATCTAGTTAATAATCAGGCCTGTTTTTCCTTAGTTAGCAAAGGGCCATTTCAGAGACACGTCTCCAGTATGCTTTATAAAAAGCAGACAAAATATTTTAAAAAATGACTTAGAGATAAATGTAAATTTATGTTATCTATATGTTAATACAAACAAGCAAACAAACTTCTGATCTAGACATGCCTTTATGTCTACCTAAGATTAAGAAAAACAAATACCCAGACAATAGATAAACTATCTTGTAGATTAAAAGAAGTAAAATAACAGTACACTAGATACTATAAATTGAATGTTTTCCATGGACCTACTTCTGTGCTAAGCATTTTATATATCTTATTAATATTTAGTCTTCGCAAGAAATCTGTAAGATTGGCTCATATCCTTTTATGAATGAAGAAACTTAGAGAATTTGATTTACTTGGCAAAGTGGTGTCACAAAGCTGGAATCAAATCCATGTTGTCCCAATCGAAAGATCACATTCTTATGCCACTTTGTGATATTGCCTCCTTGAACAAAAGCTAAGTGACCACCATGAGAATGAATGAGCAGTGTTGTGGCCAGCTTTAACAGAACTACTACAGCCCTGTTCAGTAAATCATTTCTTCCAGAATGGTCTCTGGATCTAAGAAATTAGCAGTAGCGTGGGCAGACTTAATTACAAATGAGTAAATACACCATAATCACCTAGAATGGCACATAAGACACAGACTAGATTACCAATTACTAGAGATCGATGGCCAGGGGGCCAATGTGTATACAGTTGACCTTTGCACAACACAGGTTTGAACTACATGGGTTCACTTATAAGAGGATTTTCTTCTGCTTTTACCACCCCTGAGACAGCAAGACCAACCTCTCCTCTTCCTCCTCCTCCTCAGCCTATTCAATGTGAAGACAAATGAGGATAAAGACCTTTATGATGACCCACTTCCACTTAATTAACAGTAGATATATTGTCTTTCTTACAATTTTTGTGATAACATTTTCTTTTCTCTAGCTTATGCTATTGTAATAATACAATATATAATACATATAACATTCAAAATACAATCAACTGTTTATGTTATCGGTAAGGCTGCTGGCCAACAGTGGCCTATTAGTAGTGAAGTCTTTTGGGAGTCAAAAGTTACACAGGAATTTTTTACCAGTGAGGGTCAGCTCCTCAACCCCTGCATTGTTCAAGAGTCAACTATATATTTAAAATCCTCCTTTAAGTGACTTTAAACTTAAAATTGTGCTAAAAATGCTCAGATGGAAAAGAAAGGATGGTGTCTGGTAAGAATGGCAAAATGACTAGTTGAAGTTATACATAGACACAGACACACATCTGCTTAGTTGCTAGACTGCCTTAAGAATAAATTTCTGTATAAATTATAAGTTCAAAGGAGGATTAGTATTGGTACATAATATAGAAGTATGGTTGTCAGAATAAATTTTCTCTCACTGAAACACGCAGACATGCTCGCATAATAGCAATAGGGATTTACACAGACTCTTAGAAAGTTTCAGAATCAGATCTTTTTTTAACTGTCTTACTTATGGAGAGAAAAGGGTAACATGCTATTCAGCAGAGATATTTCCCAGAAGCAAGGAACTAATAAACTGGGTGGAAAAAAAAAATGGAGATGGGTTGGGAAGACAAAGTACTGCAATGCTCAGGAGATGAGAAATGTTAAGAAGACAAAAAAATTCTTTTTCATTATAACTTCTATCAGACAGTCATAGACTTTTGAAAAGACAGAGAACTACCCAGCCTTATAAAGGAATGAGTATTAACCAGAACATTACAATTTAAACAGTAAATCATTGCAAAATTAAAACTTCATTAAGCAGATATTGAAAAAAGTTGCCCTTAAAAATAAAATAATTAGTCTCTACTTATATATTTTTAATTAAATGAGTTAAATCATGCTATAACTTTCATAACTTTTTCATGATACACATTTTTTCTTTTGTATTTTTTATAGAAAAAGAGTGACTGAATCCTGTGTTAACATATGCACTTTTAGTTATTCTTGTCCCAATTAAAGCCTAATTCTGTATCTTTGAACTTTAGAGCAGTGGTTCTCAATTAGGGGAGATTTTGCCCCTCCCCCCCAGGGGGCATTTGACAATATCTGGAGCCATTTTTGGGTTGTCACAACTAGGAAAGGGGGTGCTCTTGGCATCTAGTGAGTAGAGGCCAGGGATGTTATTAAACATTCTACAGCAGACGTGGCACAGCCTCCCTCAGAAAGAGTTATTCTGTCAATAGCATCAATAGTTGTGAGGTAGAGAAAGCAGCCTTTGAGTAGCATAAGATTCATCAGGGGAGCTGTCTTAGTCTATTCAGGCTGCTGTAACAAAATGCTATTAACTGGGTAGCTTATAAACAACAGAAATTTATTTCTCACAGTCCTGAAGCTATACAGTCTGAGATTGGTGTCTGCTGAGGGCCCACCTCCTAGTTCATAGATGGCACCATCATTTTGCTATGTCTTCACATGGCAGAGGGTGAATGAGCTTCCTTGACCCTCTTTAATAAGGGCACTAATCCCACTCACAAAGGCTCTGCCCTCATGACCTAATCACCTCCCCAAAAGCCCCCACCTCTTAATACTATCACCTTGGGAGACAGAATTTCAGCATATGAATTTTAGGGGGACACAAACATTTAGACCATGCAGGAGCTTATTAAAAATACAAGTTATTGAGCACTGTCTTCAACAATTCTGATCCAAGGGTTGGGGTGGAATTCAGAATTCAGCACCCTGGTGGTTTTCCTAGGTTACATGTTCCCTTCTCAGGTTATATTTTGAGAAACACCAAAGTAAGTACCCAAGATACTTCAATCAAAGTCAAGTCAGTACCAACTGATGACTATTATATAACTTATAAAAATGGTGATTAAGAAGAATTACTTAGTTCATAGGGTTAGTCATGCAATTATAACTTTTAGTTGCGTTTCATGAATTATATCCATGAATGCAGCTTTAAATCAGCAGCAGAGATGTTACCTAGGAGTTTGTTAGAATCTCAGGCCCTGATTCAGATCTATAGACCCACAATCTGCATTTTTCACAAGATCCTTAGCTTCTATGATTGTACAGCTGTAAATGAACTAATCAATGTAAAGTGTAGCATATAATGTCCAGCACATTCTGTCACTCTTAGAAGGGGTGATGATGGTGGTAACAATGATGATAGTATGAATAGGGCAGCAAGGAAAGATTGAAGATAGGAAATAATTTAATGAAAAAGATTCCTAAAAAGAGATAAGAATTGAGTTAGATTATGTGACTTTTCTTATGGGTAACAAATTGTCACAAACTTAGTAGCTTCAAACACTCATTCATTATGTCACTGTAGGTATGACTGGGTTTCTGCTCAGGGGATGACCCAGCTGGAGCAGGGTGTCAGCCAGTTTGTCTGGAGGCTCTAGGGAAAAAATCCACTTCCAGTCTCATTCTTCATGTGGGCAGAGTTCAATTCCTTGTGGTTATAGGACTGAGGTTCCAATTCCTTGAAGGTTGTCAGCAGGGGAACACTCTCAGTTTCTAGAGGCCACTCAAATTCCTCGCCATGGGGCCCCCTCCATCTTCGAGTCAGCAATAGTTCACTGAATCCTTCTCATGTTTGAATCTTTGATTGTTCTCTTATGCCACTAGCCAAAGAAAAGTCCCTGCTTTAAAGGGTTCATTTTATTAGGTTAAACCATCTAGAGAATCCCCTTTTCTTAAAGTCAACTGTCCCATAATATAACTTCATCATGCAAGCAAAATCTATCATATTTACATCCCTAGGGATTGCAGGGTTGGGGCAGAAAATATTGTGAAGCATCTCAAAATTCTTCCTCCACACAGAGACACTGGACTGATGAGCCCACGTGGAAGGGAAGTCTCTGTGGTATAAAAAAGGAAGGAGGTGAGGAGGCATACTGGTAAATTTTTAAATCTGGCTGTGGAGGATGTCTGAGGACTTCTTTAATATTTCATTTGTCAAATAAGTGTTTAATTTGCTGAAAATAAATGGGAAGTTTTCAGTCTCAAAGCTTTAAGGCAAGTGAAACAGTTTTGAAACAACTGCTATAGGCAATGGGCAAGAGAGTTTAATAGAAAAATAATGAAAGTGCTGAGTCCAGCAGGAGACTGGAGATGCCTCAGAAGAGTTTTGCAGATGTTTTACATGAGGCAGAGCACTCACAGACGGAATGTTACCTGACATAAATGGGGAGAGGAGGAAGGAGCAGCCCCTGCTTCTCCTGCCCAAGAATCAGTCTTCTCAAAAGGGAGCCAGGTTACCACCAAGCTCGGGCAAATACTTGGTGGAGAAATGTGCTAAATTATTGTTTCTTTTTCACTGTAAAATGAATATGAAGTAAGGAGGACTGCATATCCTTTGAGCTTCGGGGTTTTAAATAGGTAGATGAGACTACTGAATTAATTTCTTTCAGGGATTTTTATAAGCCACAGGAAGACACAGTTTAATCATTTTCCACGGGCTATAAGGCAAATGCCATGGTTACCTTGCTAATAGTGAAGGCTCTCTTGAGAGATTCTTGATAATGATGTTCAAACAATGTAGAATAGAGGGACAGTTATATTATCTTCCCTCACATTTTATTACAGATAAGAGATCGTGAAGTATGAGACTGACAAAAGCAATGGGTGACACCTCATTTGTCATACACCTCACAGGGACAATAACCTTGGGAGGACAGTCTTTGCCCTTCACGCTGTTCACTCTGGCACTCATGGTGTCACGGCAAAAGTGAGAGGGAAAGCTTTATGTCTTGCCCACGTGGCCCTCCTTAACATCAGAGACTCTGCATTGATTGTGAATGTTCATGAATGTGTTTACAATAAAAAACATACGTAATGCCGTGCCTTGAGGTGACTCTCAAGCCACATAAAACTGGTCCAGTCACCATTCACAAGAAGTGAGAATCATACCCAGTTTTTCTGCTTTGCCTTAAATTTAAACATTTTTTGAGTTCTGCCTAAGATTGCATGTATAGTTGTCTTTCTGTATCCATGGGACATTGGTTCCAGGACTCCTTGCAGACACTAAATTCCATGGATTCTCAAGTCCCTTATATAAAATGGTGCGGCACTTACATATAACCTATGCACATCCTCCTGTATATTTTAAATCATCTCTAGATTACTTATAATACCTAATACAATGTAAATGCTATGTAAGTAGCTGTTATGCTGTATTATTCAGGAAATATTGAAAAAAAGAAGGCTGCATATGTCCAGTACAGATGCTTTTTGTTTTCCGCTGAATATCTTCAATCCACAGTTGGTTGAATCCACTGATGGGGATCCCATGGATATGGAGGGCCTACTGTATTCAGCATAATGAAGTGGATATCTTTGGGATCTATCCAAAGTTCCCACAGTTGTTTAGATGTGATCCCAAGAGAAATATTGTTACAGAGAAAGACAAAGCTGATATTAACAAATGCAAATGAAATAATGTTTAGCACTTTTAATTAAGTGTTCACCATAAGTTAGGTATTCTGGTAAGTCTTCATTTCATTTTCCCAATTTGACATGAAATTTATTATTATCCCTATTTTCTAAAGGAAGAAATTGAACCTCAAATATGTTGGACTACTTCACCAGAGTCCATTAGGAGATTCGGAATTTGTATCCAACATCATCTTCAATTTTTTTCCCGTAAAGAAAAGTCATGTGTCACTTCTCTGTTCAAATGCCTCTAATGGATTCCGCCTCTCTCAGTAACACCCCAGATTATCACTATTTCCCATCAGGTAGGTCCTGAGCTGGTTTTGCTTTATTTCAAGACTTTTCCCCTGACTCAGGTCTAGCTGCTCTCAAGCAAAAGCCCCTGCTTTTCGGCTTTTGCACTGCTGTTCTCTCTTCCTGAATTCTCTTCCCACAAATGTCAGCATGTCTTGCTTACTTATTTCTTTTATATTTTTACTCATGTGTCTCCTTATCAGACAAGTCTTTAATCATTCTTCCCTTGCTTTATATTTCCTCATAGTACTTATTTATATATTTCTTTACTCTGCTGTTTCTGTCTCTCCTCTCTCTGCATGAGAATAGGACTTTTTGCTTGGCACTATGTCTCCTATGCTTAGAACAAAGCCTGTCATGTAGTAGTCATTGTAAAATTGTTGAATGAATATATGAATTTTTAACATTTTTTACATCAAGGGAGAGCATGCATTATGTGACTAGGTCCTGATAGTCTCAAATTCAGTTCAGGAAGATTCAGGAGGAATTTGTCGCCAACTCTAAATTCAGGGAGGGCTGTACAGGGCAGATATAATTTTCAGGGAGAGATTAAAGGGCTTGATTCCTTGATTTTAAGATAACGATAATAGTAAGGGCAGAAGTAAGACACATATTAGGAAAATTACTTAGTTTTGGATTAAGGAGAATGCTGCCAAGGAAAAAAATAGTGAGAAAATTTATCTGAGTGAGTAGAGAAGAAAAGAAAGGGAAAAAAGGAGGAGAACAGAAATGTGGGGTCATTTAGACCAGCATATGATGGACAGTCAAGAGGGAGAGGATTTCCGTATATGGACTAAAGTGTTGTGAACATCTACAGGTGATCAAGGTAGAAGATGCAGTGACCCAGTGAGAATGGCAGGTGAGGAACTGTGCTGGCAATGGTCCTCACGATTTCCTGGTAAGGGGGATGCTTTAGGCTACATTTCTGGCAAAAGGAGTTTGATAGGCCATGGATTTGAAATGCTCTGGGAAGAGGGAAAGAAAAATGGAAACCAGCAATTTGTTTAGATCCTTGTACTTGTCAGATAGTTTTCTCAATCCTTGCATAGACTGTCTTTAAATTACCATAAACACACCCAAGATGGTATTATTTCATATCATGAAAGTTTTATAAATCAGGAAATTAAAGCTTAGAAAAAAGGAAGTTGCACAAGGTCAATTAGTTAATAAGGTTCAGGCTTTGTGTTCAAATCCACATTTGCCACTTTCCAGAATCCTCTCTCTCTCTCTCAATTTTTTGTTGTTTAGATAATTGGGATTTACCAAATTAACACATGCTGAAAGAAGAAAATTTGTGAAATGTGCATCAAAAAAAGCACAAATGTTCCAATAGTGTTTAGATTTTACTTTCATTCAAGTATTTAGTGCATTTTGCCTTTTATAATCTACTTGATTGCTCTCATGTCTTGATTGAGACATGAAATGAGGTTGTAATATTTAATTGTTCCCGTGTTCTCACTATCCATCCACTGGGGACTGACACTGTTTCTCACACATCTTCACAGCTTCAACACTTAGTACATTGTTTCTATACACAGAAGATACTCAAATTATTTTCTGGAAAAAGTAGTTTATATAAGCAAGACAATATAGGGTAATATAAGTAACATCACTGAAGTAGAGAAGGTTAGTCTTGGGCATGGTATTTAGAATACCTACAAAAAAATTGGAATCAAAAGTATATACCTTCTATTAACATGTAGACAAAATAGGTAATTTGGAGAGTATAGAAAAATTTGTGACTTTTTTTAAACCTTCAAGACACAATGCCTTTGTATTGTATGTACAAACTCTTTTCCTCTAACTTCTTTTGCTTTTTAATTCAACCCTTTGACAAAGGAAATAATTTGTAATTCATATTTAAAGAGAAAAGACATAGACTTTCAATCCATGTGATCCAAGTCAGAAAACGTTTGATGATTATTTGTGTCTGGGTCAAGACGCTGCCTTCTCAGAAGCGTTGCTCAATGAATCATGTTTAAGTTGCATGCTAAATCTCTATGATGATAAGGTTGTGCCTTCTCTAAAGATGGATGGGCCTTTCAAATGGTAGCTCTGCAGTTGAAATTTACTGAGAGTAAAAACTCCACAAAAAGATATTTTCTTTTGCTAACAATGGACCATTTCATTCATTCTGCTTCTTTTTTTTTTTTTTTTATGATGAATGGCTGTATCTATAAATTTAAAACATAGCATGAAGTTACATATCCAGTTTCCTCCCATATGTCTGCATTGGAACATTATAAAGTTCCTTGTAGCTTTTGCAGATGTTTTGGGTTATGTTTCAGAACTTCTATTGTAAGGTATTTCATGTCCATTGTGAAAAAAAAATATATGGGAAATGGTCAACTGATTCTTTAAAAAGTTAATTTCTTAATACCATAATGATAATTGCTGAAAAACCAAGAACTTGGGATCAGCAGACACAGTGTCAGTTTTATTTGGAAATTATGTGTTTATTTGTTTTGGCAGATTTATATTTTCATTTTCTAAAAAATTTTCAGGAGTATAAAGATATCAGGTAGAAGAGGAAAGCCTACCCAAACAAATGATGTTACTTTAACTTAATATTTTTCTTCATATTTTGTGTTGTTTTCCTGTAAGTTTTATTAAGGTATAATTTACATACAATAAAATTAAGTGATTTGAAACATACAATTTGATGAGTTTTGACAAATGTATACAGTTGAGTAACCACCAACATAATAATGACTTGGGCTAATTTCTTCATCCCCCAAAGTTCCCTGGAGTCTTTTTGCAGTGAATGCCCTGTCTCCACGCCCAAATCACTGGCCACTAGCAACCACTGAACTTCTATCACCATAGTTTTGCCTTTGCTAGAATGTAATACAAAGTGTGTACTCTTTTTCTTTCACTTGGCATCTCATTTTGAGATTCATCCATGTTGTTGCCTATATCGGTAGTTCACACCTACTTATTGGTAAGCAGGATTCTATTATATGGATATACTACAATTTGCTTACCTATGTACCAGCTGATGAACATTTTGCTTTCTTCACACTTTGGGTATTATAAATAGAGCTGTTATAAATATTTGAATATACACTTCATATGCACATGTATTTTGATTTCAGTTGGGTAACTGGGAATGGGATTTCTGGGTCATATGGCAAATGTATGTTTGATGTCATAGGGAACTGCCAAATTGTTGCTTCCCATGTTTACTAATGTCAAGCATTGTCAGTGTTTTGAATTTTAGTCATTCTGATGGTATGCAGTACTTTCTCATTGTGGTTTTAATTTGTGTTGCTATAATAAGAAAGAATGCTGAGTGAGTATCTTTTCATATGCTAATTTACCATCTAGGTATCTTCTTTGGGAAAGTGTCTGTTCCGATCTTTTGGCCATTTGTGGGTTCTATTTGTCTTCTTATATTATTTACTTTAAAAGCATACAGTAAAGCAAAGAAAGTGACATATATTTGGTTTCAAAAGATTGACTTTTTACTCCCCAGGTCTAGGACCTAAGCAACAAGATTCAATTGCTAATCTCCCAAGGACTATGGACTAAACTCTTTTTTTTTTTTTTATGTTAGCCAATGATTTTTTAATAAATATTTAGAATACTTTCAGATTTGCAGAAAAGTTTCAAACATAGTACAGAGAATTCTCATACACCCTTTCCACACTATTGTTAATTTCATTTTCCCACGGTACATTGACAAAACTAAGAAACTGCTTTGGTATCCTACTATTTAATAACTCCAGACTTACCTAGTATGGATTAAACTCTTTAATATAATTTTGAGAATGAGGGAATAGATACAATGATATACTCCTTCAAGGCCTTTTAAAATACACATCTCATTTTCTCTTTAAGCCTTAAACTCTAAGAACCCTCAGAAATAGTTTTTTTTCTCCTTTTGTTTTCTTTTTCTCGGCCATGTCACATCTGGCAGTGAGGAATACCTCTATGCAAGATGCTGTTCATTAGTTTACTGAGAATAGTTCAGTGGCTCATTGTCTATTCCTCAAAGTTTTGTATACCCCAGGTTAGTTTGACTTCTGGATATGAATGATTTCTTATAAAGAAAGCCTCAAATCATATGCTGTCAGAAGCAAGAATAGGGCAACCAAATCAACAACTGATAGCCATTTCTTGAGTATCTAGCTCAGTAACAACTATAAAGTAAGCTGCTAAAAATAATAGCTTCTTTTCAACAGAAGAATCAACTAGTGGCTGGGTGGTTCTCGCATGGAGTCTTTACATGATTGCGGTTAGAGAGTGGATGAGGCTGAAGTCTTCAGACGGCTCAACTGGACTGCATGTCCTAGAAGGCTCACCCACAAGGATGACAGTTAATGCCATCTGTTGGCTTGGAGTCAGCTGGGGCTGCCAATCAGAGTGCCGACACATGGCCTCTCTATGTGCCATAGTACAAGATCATGTTATCTGCAAAAAACAATCGTTTGACCTCCTCTTTCTTAATTTGGATACCCTTTATTTCTTTCTCTTGCCTGATTGATCTGGCTAGGAGTTCCAGAACTATGCTGAATAGAAGTGGTGACAGTGGGCACCCTTGTCTTGTTCTTCCAGTTCTTAGGGGGAATGTTTTCAATTCTTCCCCATTCAGCATGATGTTGGCTGCGGGTTTGTCATATATGGCCTTTATAATTTTGAGATATGTTCCTTCTGTGCCTAGTGTGTTGAGAGTTTTTATCATGTAAAGGTGCAGAATTTTGTCAAATGCTTTTTCTGCATCTATTGAGAAGATCATATGGTCTTTGCTTTCGCTTCTATTTTCGTGGTGAATCACATTTACTGATTTATGTATGTTAAACCACCCTTGCATCCCTGGGATGAAGTCCATGGTTATAGTGTATTAGTTTTTTGATTTGCTGTTGAATTCAGTGTGCTAGTATTTTATTGATGATTTTTGCATCTGTATTCATAAAGAATTTTCTTTTTTTATTCTGTCCTTTTGCTGCTTTGGTATCAAGGTGTTACTGGCTTTGTAGAATGAGTTGGGGAGAATTCCCTCCCTCTCTGAGTTATGCAATAGTATGGGTACCAGATTTTCTTTATAGGTCTGGTAGAATTTGCCTGCGAATCCATCTGGTCCAGGGCTTGTTTTTTGTTGGAATATTTTTTTTATTGCTGCTTGGATTTTGTTTTTTGTTATTGGTCTGTTCAGGATTTCTATTTCTTCCTGATTGAGTCTTAGGAGGTTCTATGTTTTTAGGAATTTGTCCATTTCCTCTACATTTTCTAATTTATGTGCATAGAGATTTTCCATAGTATCCATGGATGATGCTTTGTCTTTCTGTGGTATCAGTTGCAATGTCTCCTTTTCTATTTCTGATTGAGGTTATTTGGGTTCTTTCTCTTCTGTTCCTGGTTAATCTAGCAAGCAGTACGTCAATTTTGTTTATCTTATCAAAGAACCAACTTTTTGTTTCATTGATCTTCTGTATTTTTTTTTTTTCATTGCATTTAGTTCTGCTCTGAACTTTGTTATTTCTTTTCTTGTGGCTTTGAGTTTGGTTTGCTCTTCCTTTTCTAGTTTCTTGAGTTGTGACATTACATTGGTAGTTTTTGAACTTTCGGTCTTTTTTTTTTTTATTTCAGGATATTGTGAGGGTATGAACATTATGGTTACACTTTATGTCTTTGCCTCACCGAAGTGTAGGTTAAACTTTCTGTGTTTTTGATGTAGGCATTTAAAGCTATGAATTTTCCCCTGAGGAATGCTTTCGCTGAGTCCCATAGATTTTGATAGCTTGTGTCCCCTTTGTCGTTCAGCTGAAAGAATCTTTTGTTTTCCATTTTAATTTCATTCTTGACCCAGTAATCATTCAGCATCAGGTTGTTTAATTTCCATGAGTTTGTGAAGGTTTGAGTGTTCCTTTTGTGACTGATTTCTAGTTTTATTCCACTGTGGTCTGACAAGATACATGGTATTACTTTGATTTTTTTGAATTTGTTGAGACTTGTTTTGTTGCCTAAGATATGGTCAGTCGTGGAGGATGTCCCATGTGGTGCTGAGAATAATGTATATTCAGTAGATTTTGGGTAGCATGCTCTGTAGCTGTCTGTTAGGTCCATTTGATTTAGAGTCTGTTTTAGGTCCAGTGTTTCTTCTTTTATTTTCTGCTTTCATGGTTTGTCTGGGTCTGACAGTGGGGTGTTGAGTCTCTCACTATTACGATGATGCTATTTATTTCTTTGCTTAGCTCTAGTAAAATTTGCATTATGTATCTGGGAGCTGCTATGTTAGGTGCATATATATTTAGGATTGTTCTGTCCTCTTGTTGAATTGCTCCCTTTCGATTATATAATGATGCTCTCTGGCTTTCTTTACCTTTGTGGATTTAAAGTCAATTTTATCTGATATGAGAATGGCTATGCCTGCTCTCTTTTGGTTTCCATTTGCATGGAATATTTTTTTCTATCCTTTCACATTGAGTCTGTTTGCATCCTTGCAGTTTAGATGTGTTTCCTGGAGACAGCAGATACCTAGGTTGTGTTTTTTCATCCACTCAGCCAACCTATGTCTTTAAATGGTGCGTTTAAACTGTTAATGTTAAGAGAATTGATATGTGGTATGCTGTTCTGTTCATCATGTTGGGTATTATCTTGTTGCTTTGTTTCCCCTCTTGTACTATTGTTTTATAAGAGTTGTGAGTGATTTTACACTGATGGTTATGTATTGTGCTAATTTATGTATAATGCAGTTCTAAGGACTTTCTGAAAGGCAGATCTGGTCATGACAAATTCCCTCAGTAGTTTTTTGTTTTTTGTTTTTTTTTTTTTCCTGGAAAAGACTTAATTTCTGCATTATATGTGAAACTTAGTTTTTCAGGATAGAAGAATCTAGGCTGGCAGTTGTTCTGTTTAAGAAGATTCAAGATGGAGCTCCACTCCCTTCTGGCTTGTAAGGTTATCACTGAGAAGTTTGCTGTTAGCCTGATGGATTTTCCTTTGTAGGTCAGTTGTTGCTTATATCTACCTGCTTGTAAAATTTTCTCCTTCATTTTGACTTTGGCCAGGTTGGTTACTATATGTCTTGGAGATGTCCTTTTTGCTATGAATCTTCCTGGTGTTCAATGTCCATCTTGTATTGGAGTGTTTGAATCTCTGGCAATACCAGGGAAATTTTCCTCAATAATTCCTTCAAATAGATTTTCCATGCTTTTAGCTCTTTCTTTTTCTCCCTCAGTGATGCCTATAATTTGAATGTTAGTTTGCTTGACCAGTCCCTTATCTCTCTCAGTGATTGCTCCGAATTTTACAAACTCCTCTCTTTCTCTTTGCATGACTAGATTAGCTTGAGAGTCTTGTCTCCAAGCCCTGAGATTCTTTCTTCTCCTTGGTTCAGTCTGTTGCTGATGCTTTCTGCTGTGTTTTGAAGTTCCCTAAATGACTCTTTCATTTCTTTAAGTTCTATTATACCCTTTCTTATTTTGTCTAGCTCTTTAATAACTTTTTCATTAGCTTCCTGAAATATTTTGTGGCTTCTTTTTGTTGGTTTTCAACTTTCCTTTTGATTCCATTCATCTTATTTGCCATTTACATTCTGAATTCCATTTCTGTCATTTCAGCAATTTCCTTGTGGATGGAGTCCACTAGTGTAGCTCCATTGTATTCACTTGGGGGTGTCAAGCTGTTTTGTTTTTTCATGTTGCCAGGGTTCTTTTGCTGGTTTCTTCTCATCTGGCTCCTTTTCTCTTAGCTGTGGGTTAATAGGATTGCAGGGAACTTGTTATCGTTTGTTAGGAACTCTCCTGTTTAGTTAGGGGAAGGAGAGGACCCTAGATGGAGCTTTTGTGACCTACTCTGGAATATTGACCCATCAGGGGAGGGGCGGATGTAGTGAGAGCCTGTAGAACAGCTTTTCTGTTTAAAACCCTTCCCCTGTGATTGTTTCAATTTTAGTCAGTGCTGGATGATCTTTGTGTGTGGTGGAAGGTTGTTCCCCAACTCATTGTTGGAAGTTTGCGCTGGGGGCTGGATGTGACCCTTTCCACCACAGCTGTTGTTGTGGGGGATTATTCTGGCCGGGGTCACCCAGTGGAGTTGATAGTGGCAGCTGGGTGAGTCTATTTAGGTAGTAGTTGTGGATGACCAGGCTGTGGGTCTTTGCATGACCCAGGTTCAGGAGTAATGTCAGCTCCGTGCTGGGGAGTTCTGGGTGAAGTCTCAGACCTTGAGGAGGTTCTCCCAGCCTAGCAGCAGTGGTGGAGATTTAGGGGTAGTGTCTTGGGGTCTAAGCTCAACTATGGAATCTTGGGTGTAGTATTGCAGGCCTGGCAGGGGTCCTGGAGGTCCAGGGGTAGAGACTTGGGCACAGTGAGAGCCTCAGAGCTGGCTCTGTGGCTTACAGGGGCAGAGCTGAACAAATGGAGGGGTGTTCTACCAGCATGGTGACTGCTGATGCCTAGACAGGGGTTTATGTCAGTGCCCCAGGGACTGTGTAGGTGGGCCAGAGCTGCTGATCAGCCAAGGTTCTCCCCCATGTCTAGGACCCACTGAGGCTGCTGCCCAGGGCTTCCTAGATGGTGCCTGTAGCATCCGTGGCTCCTCCTCTGCTTAGGTACTGTGCAGGGGAGGACACATGCTCAGTTTTCAGTCACAGGGCACAACACGAAGGAGCTTCTGTTCTGTCTACTCCCTCCCCGGCCTGTCATGGGTGATGCAAAGACTACTGTTGGAAGACTGAGTCCTGAGCAGACCTGGCTCTGTGCACCATGGCGATCAGGATGGCATCTCTTGTGGAGACCTCAGATCGGCAGTTACCGGATCTCTGCGGCACCTGCTCTCTGGTGCAATCAATGTCTCTGCACAGACTCTGAGCAGGTTCCTGATCAGCCCAGAGGTCTGTAGTTGATGAAGGAGACCCCTTGCAGCTTGAGCTGCCTGCAACTTTTATTCCTCTCCTAAAAAGCAGTGACCCCTCAAGTTGCTTCTATTCTGCTGTCTTCCTTTCTTCCCAGCAGTGTGGACTGTATTGGGACCCCCAGCTTAATCTGTGAGTTGGTGGGTGGTGCTTGTGAGTAAAAATTGACCAGGCCCTGTTTAACTGAGTCAGTAGATGCTGTAATGAGCTATACAGTTGTTGTCCCTGTCAGTGGTTGATGCTTGCTTGCAGTAAAGAGTCAACTGCAGAAATGCTCTTTTGTGCCTGTAATAGGCTTTAGCCTCTTAGGAGAAGCACATGAGTGCCCCAGGCAGTGGGAGGGGCCCAACTTCCAGGGGTTGCTCGTTCACCACCATAACAGAGGTGGGTGGAGGAGGGAGGCTGGGTGGGGTTAGGTGAGCCTGGAAGGCTCTGCAAAGTCTCAGCAGGGCTCAAAGGTTTTATCCCAGGCCCCTGGGAAAAGCTGCTGGGAGAGGGGCTGAAGTAGCCTCTCCAAACTGGAAAGACTGCTTGTTGGGGAGGGCTCATCTTTAATTCACCGACTGGCTCTCAGAGTGAGCTCCACCCCTCTCTCATTCCTCTTTCACTACCCTTGCCCTGAGAGGCTCCCTCCAGTGTCTGTTTGCAAAGGGCACCTAACAAGCCATGCTCCACAGCAATGGTGCAGTGCGACTTTCCTGTGGGGCGATAGGCGCTCCACCAGATTGCTGCAGCTCACGCCCCCACTGTACTCTCCCATTAGTTCTGCCTGCGTGGGCTCCCTGGCCTCCTGAGTCAAGCTCTCAAATCTCTCCTTGGGAATTGTATTTACTTACATTTTTCTTCTAAATTATTCTCATTGCTATATTGTGGATATCTTGTTACCCATATTTTGACTATTAGATAACTGTGGGCCTTCTATTCATGAGGAGACATTCTGGACTTGTCAAATAGGAAGGGTCATAGTTCAGTTGTCCTGGACTTAAAGGTGAAAGCAGTAAGGAAAAAATAATTTCCTTCGGGAAGTGGGAATTGTGACTTTGATTTCACCTAAAATATTAATAGTTGATTTATGTGAAGGGACAAATTAAGAAAATCCTGTTCAAAAAAAAATGTGCATGGACATTAGGCAGTCATTGAGTGGATTATTGTTTCTGATTTCCAAGCAAACCTTCCTCTTTTGATAATGGAATCATCTTTTCTGTGAGGAAATCCTTCTATGTGAATTTGGCAGAACTGTCTGCATGCTCTCACAACAGCGCCTCAGTGACCCAAGACTGGCCAGTAAGAAGATGACGCCTCATACCTCATTGACTGTTGCACATACTTGAGAAAAGAGCAAGTGATTGAAGTAGGGTAAGTAAGATTCCTCCTTGGTAATTTTCTGCCAGGGCATAATGGGAAGATATCCTTTAACCGATGGGATCAACATGCTGGTAGAATATGAGTCCTGACTGTTGGGAGACACAAGGAAAGGCTGATTTAAAAGAACAGAGATAAAAGTCTTCACCTAGATTCTGTCAGACTGGGATCCAGATTTGGACTTGGTATTTCCTGTATGTGCACCTCATTTGGTGGTGGATGGGGAGCCTTTGGCATGAATCATTTGGGATCATTTGGATGTCTTGAGTAATAAAGTGGGGAAGGAGGTAGGATAAAAACTAGTGGCCACAGAGTTAAGCTGGAAAGTAGGATTTAAAGTTGGCAAGTGGCCTGTGTTTGTTAAAACAGTAGGGAAAGGAAATATTAAGCAGGGATTGTGTTGGGTGCAGTGAATCCCTACAGGTCATCTTACAAATGTTCAGTATTTTCTGCAGCAGGAATATAGGAGGAAAAATGGAAAGGAGGAGGGATAACATAAAAAGGAAAACATTTCTTGTAACAGAATCAGAGGTAAAATGACTCCAAGTTTGGAGAAGTCATAAGTGAGTCATACCTACCTATGACTGAAGTCAAGTCAGAGACTGACTTTACAAAGGTAAGATTTAATATTGTCATTAATCTAAGAAAACTGAAACTACCTGAGGCATTCCAGAGGATTTTTTTCTTTCTTTCAGTTCTTATACAGGTGAAGTCAGATAAGGTCAGTACTTTGTTCAGACTTACATCTGATACATCTTTTCCTCTGAGCTACTCTATGTGACAGTCACCTTAAGATCAAACCACTATCAGTAACAGCTTTCCTCATATCAAAGTACCATTTCTTGATACATATGTTTAACTATTTAATACTATCTAGACTATATATATGTGTATTATTTTTTTTCCTAAATCAGGACAAAATGGCTTTAGTATTATAACTATTCTTAAAAAAATGGGAATTGAATAGGAAGAAGCACAGGCACTCTGATTCAAAGATATGATAAACTCTCTGGGAGGAGGCAGGTATTCAGGGTATGTCTATCTGTAAGCAATGAAAAAAGTCCTGAGGCAGGTTGACATCATCCAGCAATAGGACAATAGGCAGCATGTGGTGATCAAGACAAAGTCATCATTGGAAGGTCCTGCAAGCAGTCACAGGCAGGCAGGTTTTGAAGATCAAAAACCTAGGAAATGACAGAGTCAAAATTTCTGACCATTAGAGTTCTAAGTTTTACACAGCAGAACCTATTCTATTATCTTGCTTAAAGAGGAGGCTATTCAATACGAGATATTATGTAGCTGACAAGATCCTTGGAAGTTTGGGGTCCTCGGCTGTAAGCCGAGTTTATAAGACAGCCTCCAGAACCACACCAGGAGCTGGCCTGACAAGTGAGCTGGAGACTCCTCTGAACCAGGATCACATTTGCTTGGTTGTGACGTCTGTCTTACTGCTGTGCCCTGAAAACACACTGTAGCTGCCACCAGCTCAACAAACCTTATCTCCCACTTATCTCACGGTTCACTTTTTAAACATAGTCTTAGGAGGCATCTCTGTGGAGAAAGCCAAAGTAAAGGCTAGGATGAGGGAGGGGCTGCAGGTGTAAAATTAAAGGGACCGTAACTCTAGGGGTCAAGTACATGCAGGGTCACCACCTGAGTCAGGGCCTCCTCAACTTTGTACCCTGGGTGCCTCATTTTCCTTACATCACCCCTGGACCTCAGCCATCTGTCTTCACCCTAGCTGCAAGAAAGATTGGAAAATGTTGATTTTTTTTCCTTTTGTTTTCTTTGCCTTGAAAAGTTAGGAATCTTATTGTAGGAAAATGTCAAATTGTGAAGAAGGCACTTAAAAGATTTTCGTGTGACAACTTCTTCTCTTATCATTTGAGGTACAGGAAGTATTGGCTTTTCTAAAACCTCTCTGTGATCTTTCTTCTCACCTGCAAACTAGGCAAAGCTGGTCTCTTTCTTGTAATATCTTTCTGAAGGCAGGTAGTAGTGGCCAACACATAACAATATTAGGACTCTTTCCAGCTATTTCTCCAAGAACTATAATCTTAGTTGGCACTTGGTATGCCTTTCAAAATGTCAGAGATCATAGTTTCATCAAATATTTTACCCTGAAGAAATATAGATTTATAACTTTCCAGTTTGCAGTGTCTGCTTGCAGCCTGAAGCCCACTGCATGACCACTAAACCAATTCTAAACATTTAAAGTTTTTAAAAAGCAGCACCCTAATTGAAGATACTGATTTGTATATTATGGTTGCTGAAAATATAATGGCTCCAACCAGCAGAATGTTGCTCACTCTCTAGGGTGGATAATCTCAACTGAGAGAATTTTCAGTGCTGACATGATGCCTCAAGTGGAAAATTCCACGTATAGGTACTTAACACAAACTTTGTTCCATATACAAAATTGTTAAAAATATTGTATAAAATTACCTTCGGGCTATGCATATAAAGTATACATGAACCATAAATAAATTTTGTGTTTAGGCTTGGGTCTCATGTCCAAGATATCTCATTATGTATTATATATATACAAATATTCTGAAATCTAAAAAAAATTCCCAAATCCAAAACACTCTAGGGCTCAAGCATTTTGGATATGGGATAGTCAACCTGTACAGTATTTAGAATATTTTTTTGTTTTATCTTTATAAATGTCTTTAAATTCTTGATTCAGTTTATGAACTCTCTGTAATCTTTTTTTCTTGCCTTCAAATGACGTAAAGTCTTTAAATTCTTGAATCAACTTAAAGAAATTAAAAGTACAAAATTACACATCGTAAGTGTTCTAAGTAAGATGGCCAAGGACTCCAATTGGAGAATTCCTATTCACAGGAAAAGTGTGTCATGTAAAACTTAGTAAATCAACATACATTGCTGTAATTTTGTTTTTTTAAAGAATATAGATATGGATAGATAATTTTTGTGGTTACATCTTTAACCAACTTTTGCAATGAATTCGCCACTTGACTGTGTTGGTGAAGAGGAGTCTATTTAACATCCATTAATGTCATTTTGTAAAATGAATGTTTATGGCCAAAATTTCAAATATCCTGAAATGTTTTGTCCCATATTAACTGGTGAAAGAGTATAATAAAAGTTTTGATTTTTGATAAGTATCATAATATTGGCTAAATTCCTTCAAACAGGGTGATCCTTTCATCTGAGGTGTAGTTTGATACTCTTGCTAGGCAGAAGATATGATCTGATGGATAGACAGACGAATATTTGTATGCCTTGAGGAATCCTGTGTGTATTGAACTTTTCTGAAGCACTAGGACAAGTTTGCCATGGAGCGTCAGGGCAGCTCACCCAAACCATAGAGTGAAAATTCAGTGGTGGATCTGTTTCTACTTTTGCCATTGACATGCATGATGTTTGATAAGTCATTTAATTCAGGACAGTGACATTTCATAAAAACTGCTCAAATTAGTAATCATTAGATAGTATAAATGCTTAACCAAAAAAAAAAAAATATAACAAGCAATGAATACATATGTTCTCCTAGTAACTAGTTTTCAAATGAAGTTTTTTTCCCTCAAACTATAAGTTTTCATAGAAAATCTGTGATTCCCACAAAAATGTATTTCACTTTAGATATTTTTGACTTATATGTCTCCCAAGCACTCTCTGAGAAATTTAAATTCCACATGTAAAGATTTCTATCTGATTTGTAGGCCTCTCAACCTCTCTTTTGTAAAACACTGTCTGTTCTAAATCAATATCCTTTTGTACCAGCCAAGACATTGACTATAGAATGGAGAAATGTGTTCATAGCCACGTTGTGTCAAGAGAAACGCTAGAGAAATAATTAGTCTTAAATAAAGCACTAAAATATTTACCTTTAATTTCATTGAGTATGTAGATCAATCTAGTGCTGCTAGAAATTAGAATCACAGATTTTAGAACTTAGTGTGATTAAAAGTTAAGTACTCAACTTGAAGTTCTCCACAATCACATAGAAAGATGACATAAATGGCATTAGTCCCCCAACTGTATTAATTTATAATTTGAATTTTTTCCCACAGTTTTCCATAACAATGTCCATAGTTTATGTGTCCATTTATATAGCTTGCTGTGATTCAAAGTGTGTCACAGACCGAAAGGAGTTGGTATTTTTACACCATGACACTCAATCACAGTTAAGGAGATTTCCTAACATAGGTGTTGTCAAATATTGATCTAAAATTCTGGTTCTATTATTCCTAGTTAGATAAAACCAAAACAAAATTAAGGCAATGGCTTTTTTTCCTTCACTCTCAAAAAAATTTACTTATGAAACACAGTGTAAGACTACGTGGGAGAACAATCCTGTTATTAGTGGCTATTAATTAAAGAATAAAAGTAAGGTTCTGCTTTTTTACACATTGTCAGAAAAAGCAAATAATAGCTAACGTATTCCCACAGCATCTGTCAAATGATTAAAAGTAACAAATTTATCCCCAATTTAATGAATGACAAAGAAAACAGTCACTGTGATAGACAGAATAATGGCTCCCTAAAGATGTCCACATCTAAATCCCCAGCACCTGTGAATATGTTACCATATATAGCAAAGTGGATGTTGCAAGTTTTTTTATTATATTAAGGATTCTGGGATGGTGAGAATATCATGGATTATCTTGGTGGGCCTAATATAATTACAAAGAGGCATACAGGAGGGTCAGAGTCAGGGAAGATGTGATCAGGAAAGCAGATCAGAGGGAGAAAGTGAGAGATTTGCACATGCTTTGCCGCTGCCTCTGAAGATGGAGGACGAGTCTGGAGCCAAGGAAGGCAGGTGGCCTTAAAAGCTGGAGAAGACAAAGAAATGGGCTTTCCCCCGAACTTCTAGTAGGAATTCAATCCTGCTGACACCCTGATTTTAGGACTTCTGACCTCCAGAGATGTAAGATAATAAACTTACGTTATTTTAAACCACTACATTTGTGTTACTTTGTTATAGCACCAATAGGAAATGAATGCATTCACTCTATCACTCTATTACTTTTTCAAATTTGATATTTTGAAATATATTAATTGAATTAAATTGTTTAAGCATGTTAAAATTCAGATCAGATTTGGTATAAATAAATTTGAGGTTACACAGGCACTGAAAATTATTTCTGAAAGGGCTTCTCAAACTGGTAAGAGCAAATAATCTTTCCTCCTCTCTATTTCTCTCTCAATAATGTAGAATAATAAGTAATGAGGAAATAAATAAGAGTAAGAAAATAATAGGAATTAATCAATTTGATTTTTAAACATTGACAGTAATAAGACATTCAAATATATATTAATAAAATAAAATAGTAAATACATATTTAATGTTCATAAAATCATGAGCTTTAGCAATATTCCTGGGAAACTAAATGTTAAACTTATATATCAAAACACTTTTGAGTTTGCTGCCACACTAGCCCTAGAAATCTTCAGATTCAGTGAAATCCCTATCAAAACCAAATAATTTTTTTTTGCCAAATTAGAAAAAACAGTCTAAAATTTATATGTAATCTCAAGGGACACCAAATAATCAAAGCAATCTTGAAAAAGAGGACAAAGCTGGTGGCCTCACACTTCCTGATTTCAAAATATACCACAAAGCACCAGTAATTAAGACAGTGTGGAACTGGCATAAAGACAAATATAAAGGCCAGTGGAACACAATAGAAAGTCCAGAAATGAGCCCTTGAGTTTATGGACAATTGATTTTTGACAAGGATGCCAAGACTACATACAGAGAAGGAAAGTATCTTTGACAAATGGTGATGGGAAAACTGGATAACCACACACAAAAAAATAAAGTTGGATGCTTACTTTACAGTACATAAAAAAATTATCTCAAATTGGTTTAAAGACCTAAATCTAAGGCCTAAAACCATAAAATTACTAGAAGAAAGCAAAGGGGAAAAGCTTCAGGCTGATTTCTTGAATATGACATCAAAGCAAAGACAACAAAAGCAAAAGTAGACAAATGGGACTATATCGAACTTAAACCCTGAGCATCAAATGAGGCAATAAACAAAGTGAAAATGCAACCTAAAAAATGGGACAAAATATTTGGAAATCATATGTCATATAAGGAGTTAATATCCAGAACATATAAAGAAATTCTACAACTCAACAATAGAAAAATGAACAACTTGATTAAAAAACGGGCAAAGGACTTGAATAGATATTTCTTCAAGGAAGACTTACAAATGGACAACAAGCTCTTGAAAAGATGCTTAACACCAATTATTAGGAATATGCAAATCAAAACTGCAATGAGATATCATTTCACACTCTTTAGGATGGCTACTAGTAAAAATAAAAACAAACAGAAAATAGTAAGTACTAGAAAGGATGTAGAAAAATTGAAACCCTTGTGCACTACTGGTGGTAATGTAAAATGGTGTACTTACTATGGAAAACAGAATGGGAGTTCCTTAAAAATAGAATTACCATAATATCCAGCAATCCCACTTGTATGTATATATCCAAAAGAATTCAAAGCATGATCTTGAAGAGATAATATGCACACCTGTGTTCATTGTAACATTAATAACAATTGCCAAGAGGTATAAGCCACCCAAATGTCCATGGACAGATGAATAGATAAATAAAATGTGGTATGTATATATATACATATGTGTGTGTGTGTATATATATATATATATATATATAATGGAATATTATGCAGCGTTATAAAAGAAGGAAATCTGTCACACACTACAACATGAATGAAGTTTTAGGATATTAAACAAAATAAGCCAGTCACAAAAGGACAAATACTGCATGATTCTCCACATATGAAGTATCTAAAGTAGTCAAAATCATACAAACAGAAAGTAAAAAGGTTGACTGTTCAATATGTGGGAAAAGATGCTATTTAAGCTTCTCATTTTTTAAATTTGTGAACAAATGAATTTGTAGAAACTTGATTGGAGAACCTTAAGGAAAAATGTTTAAGACTACTCATGTATTAAGTAAAAGTTACAGAATGTTACAGTTCAATGTTACATATGCTATTATTTAATGTCATCATTATGTAACTAAAAGAGTAAAAATCATATCTATTAAATTTGAAAATGACATAACTGTGAAGTGTTCTAGGAGCACCAGTTCAGTAAGAATAGCTGCACAAAAAATAAGGTTCATGATAAATTGCTAGGATAAAGAGAATTTTTATCTTTTCAAATATTTCATTGATTGCCCTCCATTTTATTGATACATTTGGTAGGTATAATCAAGGGATGGTTGCAAGGGGCAGTCTTATGAGAAGGAAATGCATAGTAATGATTTATTCACTGCATTTAATAGGAACATTTAAAAAGAAGCACTCAGCTTAGTAGTGCTTTATTTTCCTACTGTTTTAACCTTTCCAAAAAGGTCACATGAGACTTCATTGTTCTTATTCATGAAACCAAATGCCCTTAGTACTCCTGAAAAGACAGATGGTATTGGATCTTTTTAAATTACTCAGTTATGTGGACAGAAACTAACTACTTGATAGAAGAAAGATGCTGAAATGACAAAAATCCATGACGTCCATCAGATATAGCTATTAATAGGGCAGATTTTCATAAGATCTCAGAAGCAGAATATTTCATCTATCTATGCAAATTTCACTTAGGTGCTAATAATGTCTCTTAAGCTATGCAAAGATCTGAAATAAAGGCCACCTGCATTTTGGAGAAAATCAGATTCATTTTATCCTAGAAACTAATAGGTTGAAAGAAGAGTTCTTAGAAAACAGACCCAGAGAAATGATGCATTTGGACCTTATTACTGCTGTGGTAGCATAGATTTTTTTTTTTTTTTTTTGCCCTTTCATATCCCAGATGAACTCAAACTAAATGAGAAGTGCTGAGGTCTGGGGGTGGAGGTAGAGGAGTGTCTTCTTAGGCAGCAGTAGAATAAAAACATAGAGCTACATTCTCAGCACTGGCATGAAGAATGAAAACAGAATTCTTGTAGCTGCTAGGTGACCTGGCTGAAGGGGTTGTTCACATGCAATGAATGTAATTAAGAAAAAGTATTTATGTAGGAAGAGTTTTTCATTAAATACCTTCCAGCAATGAATACACTTATCTTGTTTTCAGTTTCCCTTAATATATTTTTTCAAAAGAAGTGAGAAAATTAATCATTTATTGATTCTCCTTTTGTTTAGCATGGAGGCTATTCCAACAATAAGTTTGGGGGTTTAGAATGTAAAACCTTAAGCATTCCAAGAATCAGAAAATCAGATACTGCATATTGTCACTTATAAGTGGGAGCAAAACAACAGGTACACATAGACACACAGAGTGGAATAGTAGGCACTGGATACTCCAAAAGGTGGGAAAGGAGAAGGTGGGTGAGGGATGAAACATTACCTATTGGGTACAATGTACACTATTTGGTGGTAAGTACACTAAAACCTCAGACTTCACCACTACATAATATATCCATGCAACAAATCTGCATTTGCACCCCCTATCTATATTTTTTAAAAAAGAGTTCCAAGGCATAATAAAGAAAATAATATGGTAGGGGCACATTTGCTCACTACCTGAACTGAGGCATATAAGAATGTGTTTTCTTCTAGCTGAAAGCGTACCGCATCTGATTAGAGACTTCTGATAGGTATGCAGATATATAGCCATCATTATATATTTTATAAGCTACTATTACATTTATTCCATTACAGATGAGTATTCCATGACCTGTAAATATAATTCACATTTGTCCCCTTGCTTTTCTGGGTGATATATCCAAGATGTTACAGGTGAGTAACATACCCCATGTATAAGCCACACAACATAGTATTACTGAAATCCAAAAGAAAATGACAGTGAAATTATTTTGAGGGCTATAGTTTCATTTAAAGATAATCATGTATAAGACTCATAACAGTTTAGTATTTTTTTTTTTTTTTTTTGCTCTGGATAATTACATATTCATGTTAACTTCTCAGAATAATTTGTCAATCAAAAATGTTTTCATGCTAGATTATGGCATCATTCCAGTTTAAAACCGCCTGTGACTGACAAGGGTGTTTATTACAGGACTGCAGAATGAGAGCTGAGGCCCTGGCTCCTAAAGAAAGTACTTGTCCCCTTTACGAAAGCAAATCTATTCACCCAGGCATCTCTCTTTGCCTCCTTTGAACCAACATAACTTTTCCAACTTAATCTCACGCGTTCAATTTGTTTCCTTCCCCTGATTTCTTTCTGATTACCTATGAAGAAATTAGGTTCCAGTGTCTCAGCAATTCCTCTGTGTTCCAGTCTGGCACACTTCTCTGTCTCATCAGTCTTAAACTTCTGGTCAGCATTCCCTGTATTGGGTTCATAGCCCACTAGTCCATAATAGCTTCCTGGCCACCTGTTTGCCCCTGTAACTCCAGTAGAAATTGTCTTGCTTTCAAGTACCAATGTCTCTCAAACTGCCTAAACAATAACTGTATCTGAGACTTTTTCTTGCTGGAATCAAGAGGAAAAAAGAAATGAATGTGCTGCTTAAACCATAATGTCACTTTTTTTCTAATACCAAAATACTTCTTTTCACTTGCTGCTTCACAAAGACAGGGCGAAGGAACACAATTTTTACTGTTTCACTCCTTCAATTGCCACTACCAATGCCTTTAGATTAACAACACAGCATTATGATAGAACTACTTAAATATCTCATAAAATCCATTACAAAGGAATTTTCTCTCTACAATTGTCTTCACATTCTTTTATTTGAGAAAAAAATCTCTGTAACAAAATGTAAAGGAAAAAGTATCTAATTTTCAATAAACTGAATATTCAGCATCTGCTAGGAATTGAATGGCCAGTTTAATCGTGATTCCATGACCTGTAAATATAATTCACATTTGTCCCCTTGCTTTTCTGGGTGATATATCCAAAATAGCATCCATACAGATCTCTCCTTTTGTTCAACAAATACTTGTTGATCTTTAATATCTGCAATGTATATTTGACGTTTTGTACCTGTAAATTTGTATTAAAAAATATATATAATTCTTTCATAGTGACATAACTGAATTCCCGTCATATGTATAGCTAAATACTAACTACTTAATTGGTATCATCTTCTAAAGCACATGGAATGCAATTAAAGCATTTGAATAACTATTTTAACTGAAGAGTAAAACATAATCAGTCAATCCTGATTTAGATACAATTTCTCTATATATGGAAATTAGAATTAAACATTAAAAACCACAACACTTAAAAATACATATTGCAATGCACTTACTGGTATTTCACAAAGTGGTTGTCAATTTTAGGGGAGAGTTAGGCCACGAAATCAAGGAGGGAATAAAACCTAAGGGGGGATGTGTGGAGCAGTGGAAAAAGCACCAGCCTGGGAATTAGGGGCCCTGAGCTCTGACAGACCCTGGTGCTATTGCTTTGTAACTTTGTGACCTTAAGCACAGAAAAGTACTGAAATTTCTCTGTTTCCTCTCTAAAATGAGACCTCCTTCTCAGAGTCCTTGGAAGACTGAATGCAAAGGCATACAAAAACAATGCAGTACGTGACAGATAGCAGGTATTAAATAAATTTCAGTTTTTCTCCCTTTCTATGGATATCCAGCTTACTTTTTTTAATTAAAAGGCAATAAAAATATTATCCCTGAATGAAAAGTAGAAATAAACAGGAAAAAATGTCATCTCACTCTAGAGATGCAAGTTGCCATGGCAATGCAAATACTTTCTACTATTCACTCCAGTCAGGTAGTAACAGGAATATATTTTGCCTACAGAAAACAGCATTTAGAAAGGTATCCAGTGTTACTGGCACTGGCGGATTTATAAAATCACTTTCAAGGGACCAGATTCAGCCCAAGGCCTATAATCTTCTTCTGCTGTAAAAACAAACAAACAAACAAAAAACCCCGCAAAACAGATATGGACCTCAAAAGAAGAATTTCTCAATCTGCAAGAGATTTCCCCTTCCTCTCCCTTGAAATACTATTCAGGATATTCCCGTGGCTTCAAAGATAAATCTGATTTTAGTGATAGATTGAAAGAACACTGCAGAAAGTATTTGATCACACTGTTAAGTGTGATATTATATTTTCTTTCTCAGCAATTGTTGAAATAAATGTGTCATTTATGCAAACTATTGGGAGCAGCCTCTCTGAGGGAACTGCTTAAAGACAACCCTTTGTGTTACATTTAATTACTAACAAATAAATTCAGTAGCAACTGTGGTGCAAAGTACTATGATTCAGACTGACTTCAGTGAGTGAGTGAGATATGTTTTTTCTGTCTTCCTCTTTTTGGGGGATTACTAAAAATATATACTCCTTACACATTATATTAATACATTTTCCTGGCTTCATAATCTCTCTTTCCTGAATTTTCAAGTTTTATTTTCTAAAATATGGCTATTTTCTGAAAGATTGGCTTGAGCAAGTATATCAATTTCAGTTGTACCTTTTCATAATAAAAATATGGTGGTTTTGCAAAGTTCCTAACACATTGAATAATACATTCGTAATAGCAAATAAAAAAGTATAACACAAACTGAATACATAATAGGACAGTAATTCTGTAAAAGTGCACAAGTACACAAACATATATAAATATGAGCATAGATAAAAAGACTAGAAGATGCATAATAACATTCACAGTGGTTAAACTGGATGGCAAGGGTCATAAGGATTTTAATTCATTTATGCATATTTCCCATATTTTCCAAATTTTCTGAATTACATATGTATTGCATTTTATATTAAACTGAATTTTATTATTAAAGGTGAATAACTATTAGTAAAAATTTTATACATATAATTGCAAAACATCTTAGTTTTTAGCTGTTGGTTTTGCAGAAATATGAGCCTTAGATTTATACTATGTGTTTTTTTTATAAAAATTATTGTAAAATAGAGCACATGAAGATAAAAACATATATAAAATACATTTGGGGGTTGAAGATAATTTAGAAAATAGTTTTAAAATCCTCTACCAAAATTGAGAAATAGAAGAGTCTATTTGGCGCATTGAATACTGCCTACCCATCTATTCTTTCTCTGATCTGTCTAGACTATTCTTTACCCATTTTCTTTTCATATACATTTTAGATCCAATTTATAAATTTTCAGGAAAATCTCTATTGATTGGAACTGAATTGTATCTATAAATAAAACTATAAAAATGTCAATTTGTGAAATTGATTTTTCTTATCTAATCACATTTAGTCTTCTTTCAGTATCTTTCAATGAAATCTTACAATATGCTCCATAGATACTGCACATCTTTGGTTGGATTAATTACCAGACATTTTAATGATATTTTCTAACTAATTTTTACTTATATAAAAATACGATCTTGTTAAAGTGTTCACATTATGTTTCGTAGGTCTTTTATTACTATTTTTTTCTCCTGATCTGTCATTTACTGGTAGAAATATTTTACATATTTTCCATAATGATGAGGACTTATCAATTGCTCCATGTAATTTTGTCTAATTTTGAAAGTTATTTAATATACAGTAGACCCTTGAACAACACAAGGGTCAGGAGCACCGACCTCCCTGACATAGTCAAAAATTCTCACATAACTTTTGACTCCCCTAAAACTTAACAACCAATAGCCTACTGTTGACCAGAAGCCTTACCCATAACATAAATAGTTGATAAACGTGTATTTTGTATGTTATATGTGCTACATATGGTATTCTTATAATAAAGTAAGCTACAGAAAAAATGTTATTAAGAAAATCGTAAGGAAGAGAAAACACATTTAATATTCATTAAGTGGAAGTGGATCCTCATAGAAGTCTTCATCTTCGTCACGTTCATATGGAGTAAGCTAAGGAAAAGGAAGAAGAGGAGGGGCTGGACTTGCTGTCTCAGGAGTGGCAAAGGTGGAAGAAAATCCACATGTAAGTGGACCTGTGCAGTTCAAACTTATGTTGTTCAAGGGTCAACTGTATATAAATGTTTAATCATCATATTCTCCTAGGAAATTGAAACTTTTATCAGTATGTAGTCAGGCTTTACCTCTAGCAAGAAATTTCGACTTGTGTTCTAATTTGTCTGTTACTATTACAGACACATCAGTTTGTTTTGTTCTTTTTTTTTTACCCCAGGAGCAGATAGCATTTGCTTTCCATGCTTCTATCCTTTGTCTTTTGACTTTTCTGTATCCTTAAGTTTTAGATGCTCTTAAAGATAGCACAGCATCATACTTATTTTTTTCATACAGTCTGGCAATCTTTCTCTTTTAATTGGTGAGTATATTTCATTTATAACTATTGTGATAGTTTGGATTTATTCTCACCATATTTCCTGGAAAAATACATTTTGTATTGTTCCTTTCCCCACCTTTTCTCATCACTATTTTGGTAGTTATATTGGTTGTGCTTATTTATAGTAATTATATGACCTTCATATTTAGTAAAGTGTGCAGTATATAGGTATATTTACTCCCCTCCTGAATAATAAGTGGCCTGAGGGTGCTTTAGTCTGATTGCATCTCCGAAATTTTAAGCTGGCTTTGTCTAATATGTTGGTTCACTTATTCTTAGCCCCACACACTAGGTATTGATATGATTATTTTAATTTTAATTCACTTCTTGTATCTTAGACCTTCTATACAGGATTATTTATTAATTGTCAAAGACATATGTTAAAATTTCCTTTCGTAAGGGTCTCTTAGTAGTAGACTCCAGTAAATCCCCAGTCTTTTATTTCATTTTGTCTTTATTTCACTTTATTCTTAAAACGCCTTTCATATTTGCTGAGTTGTATTTTTTTCCTTTCTGATACATTGAGGATGTTTTTATACTGCCCGCAGGCTTCCATTCTTGCTATCAAGTGCGTGTGCTTATTCCAAGTAAGACTACTTGGGCTTCCTGATGTGAGACTGGTGTTCTTTAACAATTCTTGAAGTTGCTAACTATCATCTCTTCAAATATTGGCACATTCTTTCTTTCTATTATTACCTTCTAGATTAATATATGTTAGATATTTTCATATTATTCTCAGTTTTAATTAAAATCTCTCTTATAATTTATATTTCTTTTTCTCTGTGCTACATTTTTGATATTTGGTTTGGTATTCTAGCTCACTAACTTTCTTGAGCTACATTTAATTCATTCTTTAACTTGCCCATTGGGCTTTTAATTTCATTTATAATTATTTATTTTTAGGGTTTCATTTGATTTTTTAAAAAATCTATTGCTCTTTTAAAAAAATCCATTCTAATTTATTCATAATTTCTATTTCCTCTTCTTTTTAACAAAGGATACAGAGGTATTCAATATTTTATGTGCAATGATTTCAACATCTTAAGTCTTTTTGGATCCAAGACAGCTGTCTCTTTTATCTTGTTTCTTGCTTGTATTCATGTGAGAGCTGGTGTGTCTGTGTTTATGTGCTTTTAATTTTCAACTCTGAGCTCATTTTTTTTGGAACTTTAATTTTGAAGGTCTTAGAGGCCTTGTTTGAAGGGATAGTCTTCAGGAGAGGATATGTATTAGCATTTAGGGAGTAGGAAGGATTGACTTATGTCCTCCCCAAATACACATGTTGAAATCCTAATCCCCAATGTGACTGTATTTAGAAGATAGGGCTTTTAGGGAGATAATTAAGGTTAAATGAGTTCATAAGCATGAGGTCTTAATCCAATAGGATCGGTGGCCTTATAAGAAGAGGAAGAGAGAGAAATGTTTCTCTTTCTCTTCTCCAATCTGCAGAGGAAAGGCTATGTGAAGACACAGCAGGAAGACAGCCACCAACAAGCCAGAAAGAAAGCCCTTACCAGAAACCAACCCTGCTGGCACCTTGATCTTAGATTTCTTAGCCTTCAGAAAAGAAAAATGTATTTCTGTTGTTTAAGCCCCCAAGCTATGGTATTTCGTTGTGGAAGCCCTAGCAGACTAAGACAGGAAGTGTTACTAATAATATCACTTTAAATTTGATTCTTATTTTGAGTGGGTTTTTGGACCACTAAGCTACATGAGATCTGGATTATAGTTATAAGTTGTCAGGGCAATTCATTCCTTCTCCACTCAGTGCCAAATTCTAATCAAGCAAGTTCATTCCCAAGTCATATTGACATTTAGAATAGAGCATTTGGGGAAAGAGAATTAATTGCTCAGTAGCCTTTCCTATCATGAAGGAAAGGAGAAAACAAAAGAATGAAAAAATAAAAATGCAAGTAAGATAATACAGTGCAGTGGATGGAATATGTAGTTAAACAAGGAGAGAGAGTGAGAGCAAAGGAAGAGGGGGAGAGGGAGAGAGGGGCAGAGAGATCTAGAAGGAGAACATAAAGGGAGAAGAGAAACAAAAAAACTATAACATGCAGTACAAAGTCAGCAAATCCTAGGAGCAGCAGTAATGAGTATGTATTGAGTTACATGAAGAAAAGACAGGAAAGTTAGTTTGTGCAACTCCTGGTACACACCAGGCACTGTCTATGCATATTATAAATGAATATTCTCATTGAATCTTCTCAATGAATCACATCGAATCTTCTCAATGGTGCTGTCAGGCAGGTATTGCTGTCTTTATAGTAGTCCACTACTTGATTTTTTTAATGAATCAAAAGGTGCACTCTCCAATATAATGAAGACTAGCCACAAGTAGCTATTTACACTTAAATTAACAAAAATTAACAAAAATTAAAAATTGAGTGCCTTGTTTGTGCTGGCTACATTTCAAGTGCTCTATAGCTACATGTAGTTAGCAGTTATCTTTTTGGGTAGTGCAGACAGAGAGTACTTCCATCACCCCAGAAATTCTATAGGACAACACTAATACAAGTGGCCCTTCAAAGAGATTCTTAATAAATAATTTCTGATGATTCTGGCAAAACATTGTCTCTGGATATTCCTCAATTTCAAAACTTTATTCATATAAGAATGTACATTTTATACCATGTTTGCAAAAATATTTAGCAGACCATTATAAAAGTGAATGCAATGTCTGAGAATACTTGAAAGGGCATGAATAATTTCAATAGATTTAATACTTTGCTAAAACAGCCGAGTGTGAACTAGCATGTAAAAAGGCATATAAGCTTAAGTGAACTGAGGTGAATAAAAAAATGCACATACCTACAAATATTTGCTGTTTCTTAACCAGGATTCTGGGAATCAAATTTTTAAAACATGTAACATTTTTACAGAGCTTAAAAATAAGACACTAAACATTACTTGCTTCTTTAATGATGAAAAATTAGATAAAGTTAATAGTCTTAATATGAATTTTGATTATTTTAACTCTAAAATTTGAATTATGTATTATTATTAATTGTAAACTATTAATAGTATTTTTCCTCATTTAATTAGCATACATGCTATCTTTTCAACATTTTTTTCTTTTGCCACCCTATGTTATTAAAACATCTAATGTATAAGTCCTAAAGGTCTTTTCTCCTTACGTAATATCTTAGATAAAACTTAGAAGTCTTTAAGATCATATAAAGCAGCCCCTTTCCATCTCCTCCTATATTTTTATACACAGAGAATTCTGATGATAATAAAAAAGATACCTAAACATAATTCTAGCCTATATTCTATTATGAGATATATTTGACTTCCTTTTCACTACATTTAAGCAAGAAACAACTAAGAAGTATCATCTGGCATAGAGGCTTTACAAAATTATTATGTCATGTTTTACTTTTTAAACTGATTTTTCCAAGAGAAAGTATTCAGACTCTACGGAACATCAAGAATCACTACCAGAGGAAATTGCAAACCTTTTAAATGAAAATACCATTATAGATGTTCCATCAGGGGAAGATATTGGGCAAGATGTTGTGAGCCTCTCTAAGCTCCAGGGAATAAGTCAAGCTCTCACATCAATGAATAAACAGATAATAGCTGAGAAGTTCAAGGTGTCTCTGAAATCAATTATTTTTCTCTTAAATCCCATAGACTATCTCCGTACCATGAAGTGAAATACTCATGGGGAAGAACACCAGGTACTTAAACTGCTTATGTCTATAACTGGCACTCAAAGAAGACTGTCTTCGACTTTTCCATTCTTTCACTGGCAATTCTTAAGGAATTCGTAATACTGTTACCACGGCACTTGGGAATTGGAGACAGAACAAAGATTGTGCTTTCTTGCTTAAGGAAACCATCCCTCCCCCCAAAGTGACCCCAAACTATACATTTCAGCTACTTTTTAAAAAACTCAGAATTTATAAAGAAATCCTAAATTTTCTGTTTGTAGTCATCGAAATCCATGAATTTATGATCATAGGAGGATTTTAGGTAGATTGTTAGGAATCATTGAAAAGCCAATATAAAGGCAGACTGAATGTAGTATTTTATGCTTCAGTTGCTGAAAAAATCATCCCTGGATATTTACCTGCAAGTATTCTAAAATTCTTTAAATAAACTCTGATTTTTGTTCTACTTAGAAGATGCTATGTCTAAGTATTTTGAGTTGTGCTATGGAAGTAACTTGAATTATTTACAGTGATTTTTTTTTTTTTTTTAGGAATAACATAAATCAGTGATGTGTACTGATCTGAAGTACAGAACACAATGAAAATTTGCATTTCTAAGCACCATGTATACATTCAGATCAAAATACATATTTTTGCCACCCTAATATGTGTGCTATTTCCCCTTCCCAGTCAATTCCTCTTCCTAAGAAGTAGCCACTACTCAGACTTCTATCACTTTCCATTAATTTTACCTGCTTTTTAATTTCATACAAATAGAATAACAATAAAATATACTTTTTGTGTCTGGCTTCTTTCACTCAACATTAGGTTTCAAGATTTATCCATATTGTTGCATATATAAGTCTTTCTTCATTTTTTTTTTATTTCTGCTAAGTATTGAGTACATAGTTTATCAGTTGGGCTCTTTTTTAATCCATTAAAGAATTGTTTTTTTTTTTAATTTCAGTTGTTGGGGAGCTAAATGTTTGTGGTTAGACTGCTTATTCAGGAAATCTCATAGACTTAACAGATAGACATTCCCATTTCAAGTGATTATTAAAGCATAAATGATAGCAGTTGTTTGCAGAGTTTTGATACAGCTCTAGCTGTCAATTCAATATGTTACCTTTAGGTTTCTCTGAACTTTTCCCCTACTCCATCCCTCAGAAAGTTAAGAATATCACCATGCTTTTACATTATTGAATAGCAATGCGCCCTCAACATCCATTCTACCCTGTAGCAAAGCTACAAAGCTATGACACCTTGTTGCTTTATCTGTGATTTCCCCCATTAAACCAAAGGGCAAGGCTATATATTTTTTACTTTAAATTGCTAATATGAAGCTTTCTGCTAGTTACAAAGTAGGCAGTCACAAATATCAAAAGTGATACAGTAATAGAAGTCAAATACATTTAAAAGACTATAATTTACTTCATGTCTAATGATATCAAATATTCATTAATTAACACATGAATGGTTGTATTTTTAGATAACTATGGCTATTTTTGTATTTTACAAAAACAATCATTTCCTTTTGAATCCCCCAACAGTTTTTGTTGCAAGTACAGTGTTTTCTACAGGAGGATTTTTAAGAGTTGTGTGTGTATGTGTGTGTGTGGTTGTTTTGTTTTTTGTTTTTTGGTTTGTGTGTGTGTGTGTGTCAGAAAATATTTGAAATTGGAAAGGAAAAGTAATTTTGAACATACATTAGATATATTCAATCCTTGAGAGAAAACTATTAACCAAAATTTCACTTGATTTGCCCAGGGCCTGTTCTCTGTAATTTTGCACATATTGTTATCAGGGCCTTATTGTATTCATAAAAAAAAAGATAAATAACAAATTGTAGTTCTCTCCTGTGGTGAGAATGCTAAACATAGATCAGTTAAAGATATCTAGGTGCTTTGCTCCAATCGCAGTTAATGTAATGTTACAGAAAGTCATTATCTTGACTATTCTAACAATGATTTAGAATTTCTCTTTTGCATGGCAAAGATGACTGCTGGTAGAATTCAAGTGATAAAGGAGTTTCTCATTTACTATCTGATTCTCCCTTATTAAGCCTCATTGTAAAGTGTTCTCAGTACCTTTAAGTCTGCTGAATTCTTGCTAAAATTTCACAGTTGGAATTTCTGGAAGGAGGGGTCCACATGGTTATACATCATTGGGAAGTGGCATGATCATAACTCACTGAAGCTTTGAACCCCTGTTCTCAAGCCATGCTTCTGCCTCAGCCTCCCAAGCAAGAAGGACAAGAGGTGTGTACCACCATTCCCAGATAATTTTTCTATTTTTTTGTAGAGACAGGGTCTTCCTATCTTGCCAGGGTAGTCTTGAACTCCTGGCCTCAAGGGAGCCTCCCACCTTGGCCTCCCAGAGTGCTGGGGTTATAGGCATGAGCCACCTCACCTGGCATATTTCTGAATATTTTAAAATAATATTGTCTCAAAGTAAAACATGTTATTACAGAGTATACCCATTTCCTACCTTGAATCTGTAGGTATCTTTAAACTTTGTATTTCAATGATATCCAATTAGTGTTAAACAGCCTGTAGCTTCGCAATTTCACATTCCTTCCTGTAATACTATGTACATAGCTCAAATACAGTGCCTACTTGACATTACTATATTGTTAATAAAAGGTGGTAAGCATTTTCACTTGATGCTGAAGTCAGTTTCTTTTTCTCAATGTAATGGTATCTTTCCATTTCAATTTCATGTGAGTTCTGAGGGAGAAAAAAGGAAATCCAGTGTTTGATCTCAATAGCAAAGTCAAGAGTGTATTTTGGCAAAAGATCTTTATATAGGTACATTCTTAAAACTTACACAAATACAAAACCATCTTAGAAGAATCATTCAAAATCACTTATAAACCGAGCATTAAATTTCTGATTCTTGTAGCTGAAACAATAGCTACTTAAAACAAAGTATGCTTCTTAAGACATGGGACATACCAGGCATATTTTCATTTATTTATTTCTCTGAGCACACCCATTCTTTTCTAGACAAGTTAATGTTTAAGGTGCACTCTTGACCAGAAAAGAAAAATAATCCTTGAGAAGCATAGTGAAATGATCTGTTTGAATAACTGTCACTATAGAACTACAATAGGACTACTTGTAGATGTCGTCACTTGCTAATAAAACCATATTCCTGTAGATCTCACACATTTTCACAGTAAGCAGCCATTTTCTAGAGATTTGAGAACTAAAAACTAAAACTTCTAAAAAGCAAGAACAAGTACCTCCAGTTTTGAGTCAACCAAGCGCTGGCTCTCTAAGTGTAGTTCTCAGACCAGCCTTCGCATCATCTGGGAACTTCACAGAAATGGAAGTTCTCAGGCTCCATCCTAGACCTACTCGACCAAAGACTCCAGGGCCAGGGACAAGCAACATGTTTTAACAAACTCTCCAGGGAGTTCCAATGCACACCAAAGTTTGAAAACCACTGTTTAATAGAAATATCAAACTAAAAGTTAATGAAAATATGTGGAAGAAAAATCAGTGGCCAATAATCAAATTTTAGGAGTAGTAGGCAAAATCACCAATCATATTGACTAAATCACAAATCACCAATTATATTGACTAAGTCAATATAATTAAAACTTTCCTGTTTTCCACCTCTTGTGAGAATAGAGGACCAAATAGAAAAAGTTTTATCTTCCAGACAATGACAGCTGTAAAAAAATGGCATTTCATGCAAAGTTGAATCAAGTATTCACAGAGATCCAAAATTTGTGCTAATGCCTTCTAGCTGGTGCATTAAAACCATAAAGATGCACAAACGACTTCATTTGCCCCTCACCGTTTTTAAAGGCATTCCCTTGTACTCATCTCTGTCTGTCTTGTCTTCATTTTCAACTGCATGTCCTACGCTCCTTACTCTTAGTTTTCTGTGTTTCGAATTACTCACTTAAAAAACACAACCCTATTGGAAATTTCAGTGATTCCAATTTTAATATGAGACTGTAATAAAATTGTGTACTCCCAAGAAGATTTTGAATAGCCTATTTTTTATTTTTTTGCCTTTAGATAATGGCCCAGATACATTAACTATCTGAATAATACATGATGACAAGATGGAATTCTGTAACTATCATAGACACACACATACATGCCCATTTTTTTTTAAGATACAGTGGTGTATAATTAATGAAATGAAAGACATGGTTTCTAAAAAACATAAATGCAAACATTCTTAAACTCTAAAGCAAAGTTGCTGCAAAGCAATATTTGGCATGACCCTTTTAAGCCCCAGATATTAAACCAAGTTTTTCTTACTGCACAGCAGTGGCAGTAAGAAAAAGATTAAGTGTTAAATGTGAAATTTCAATTAGATTTTTCTGAATGAAAGTAAACATGTAAGAACATCAGTCTCTAGAGATAAAGTCATTAGGCTCCAAATTTTCTTTATGCTCTAGAGCAACAGTCCCCAACCTTTTTGGCACCAGGGACCAATTTCATGGAAGACAATTTTTCCACGGATGGCAGGGGCAGGTTCAGGATGATTCAAGTGCATTACATTTATTGTGCACTTTATTTCTATTATTATTACATTGTAATATATAATGAAATAATTATACAACTTGCCATAATGCAGAATCAGTGGGAGCCCTGAGCTTGTTTTCCTGCAGCTAGACTGTCCCACCTGGGGGTGATGGGAGACAGTGACTGATCTGACAGGAGGCAGAGCTCAGGCAGTGCTGTGAGTGATGGAGAGCGGCTGTAAATACAGATGAAGCTTTGTTTGCTTGGCGCTGCTTACCTCCTGCCGTGCAGCCTGGTTCCTAACAGGTCATGGACCAATAAAAGGCCCTGCCTGGGGGCTGGGGACCCAAGCTGTAGAGGACACAGGTTTAAAGTCATTGGACCATGTTGCCCCATTAAAGATTTAGGCATTGGTGTATTCCATGTCACCACTTTAGTTGGTGTGGTGCGATAGAGTAATAATGACCAGTGGTGTAGATTTAAATGTCACAATATCTATACAAACATAAGGCTCAACTGTGAAGTCTCTCCCTTTGTCCTTCTCTTACCTTGCCAAAATGCTTTACCTAGGTTTTTCCTTTTTCCCCCCCAAGGACTCTTTGAGGATACTTCTTCTTTCATCAACTCACATGTTTTGATTCTTCAGAGATCCTAATTCTAGTTTCACTCTGCTCACTATTTCAGGAAAGATGCCCTCTATACTTGAATCTGCCTGTCCTTGGAAAGATACTTAGATATTCTGTTCATCCATATACTAAGCTTACCAAAGAAGGCTCTGCTCTTACAGGCACAGGCCTGAGTCATGAAGCTATAGGTTCAATTTAGAAGTTTCACACTAAGAACCCAATTGTTGGGAAATAAACGCTGTTTTCTCCAAATGGCATTCTAAGCAATACAGTCAATGTGCCAATCGCCATCTGTTTGATGTCCTCCTGTTATTATAGTTCTCAGTTGGCTCCACATTCTGGGTAAGAGGGAAGAATGGGAGGGATGAGAGCATGATCAGCAACCCCCATAAGCCCAAAACAAGGAAATGAATCCAAGTAGAACACTGAAGAGAGGTCGCATCCCACCTCAGATCCCCAATCCCCTTTTGTCCACTCAGCTTCTCTTCCTTTCCTGTCGATTGGTGGAAACCCACCCTTTTGGGAGAAACTACTCCCCTCCCACCCAGCCATGTGGCTCAAGTGGGGGCTGCTAATACTGGTGCCCTGACACACCTTGGCCCCTGGGGTAGACACATAACCTATGCTGTGACAACTGACATTCGTTCTTAAGAATGTTTTAGCAAGGGAGGGACTCACTCTCTGGTGGCAGAGCTGTGAGGACATGAATGGCTGGTCACCTTTTCCCGACTTCAGGAGGAAAATGAGAGTACTGTTTGAGGAGGAGAGATGAGAGAAAGCACCCTGGCAGCATTCGGTCCCAACTACTCTCATCTCCAGGTACCAGGTTTCCCTTCCAATTTTATGGACCAATAAACCTGCCCACCTTAGTCCAAAACAATGTGATTACTCACAATAAAAATATTCCTGATTAATGAAGCATTACTCAACCAACTAAATTCCAGATAGATTAAGGAGATAAATGTGTGTGTGTGTGTGTGTGTGTGTGTGTGTGTATGTATATATACATACACACTATGAGATGTAGAAGAAAGCGAAAATCTCAGAATCAAAGAAAATTTTCTAAGCTTAAAAATGGAACATGTCGGGTTGGACACAGTGGCTACGCCTGTAATCCTAGCACTTTGGGAGGCTGAGGCAGGAGGATCGCTAGAAGCCAGGAGTTTGAGATCAGCCTGAGCAAGAGAGTGAGACGCCCTCTCCAAAAAAATTAGCCGGCGTGGTGGCACGCACCTATAATCCCAGCTACTCAGGAGGCTGAGGCAGGCGGATCACTTGAGCCCAGGAGTTTGAGGTTGCAGTGAGCTATGATGACACCACCGCACTCTAGCCTGGGTGACAGAATGAGATCCTGGCTCAAAAGAGAGAAAAAAAAAAAAAAAGATGCCATAAAAGAATGTCAGATAGAGTGGACAAAATAAATGGCAAGAAGTTGAGTTTCTCAAAATTCCTAGACAAAATTGTAATTCAATAAAACATAGCACAATGTTTGCTGATTTTTTCACAAAGGAGCTGCTCTGTAAATTGCTTACATAAGTTGGTAAGGCATAGTACTAACGTCCCCAGCTGTAAATCTCTAAAAAACATTTTAAAAAGTTATCACTGTTAAAAAGAAATGAATTATAGGTTTGGGTCAAATGTTTATATACTGTGTATAAAAGGACTGTCTGGAAAGTATCCAGATAAATAGAGACAGTTATTATATTAGCAATGGCTGGATACTTTCTGCACAGCCCTTGTATATACATACATGTGAAATGGGTGTTCATACACTTTTTACGGCTATGTAAAATGCTATTTTGGAAGCAATTTAATACTTTTCCCAAGACGCTTTTATAATCTTCATCTCATTTATTGCCTTATATGTTCATTTTTAGAAATTTATTCTAAGAGAATAATTCAGAATTACCAAAAGAATTATTATGCCTAAAGATGTTTGTAGAAGTGGCTAACTAGAAGTAATTCAAATGTATTACAATAAGGGCATTGCTAAATAAGATTAGACATTTCCATTTAATAAATATTATTTAGCTATTAAAATAATTCTAATGATAAATCTATGATGGATTTATGAAAATGCTTCCATTTCAATGTGAATATAGCATTTTAACGTAGAATTGTTTCAGCTAAATTAAGATAGATATAGAACAAAATAGTAGAGATAAATACACTCAAAATTTAATAGTACTTAATTAACTTTGGGTAGTGAAATCATAGGTAATTCTTCCTTGCTTCTTACACTTTTCTGTATTTTTTTCCAATAAGTATTTTTATTACTTTTATTATAAAAGTGTTATATGCAAAGGTTTAACACATTTCTAATAGTATTTTCTTAAACCTTTGCTTCTGAATTTCAGGATTGGCTCACTAGTGATTTGTCATTGGCTATCTGGGTAATCATAGCACAAATCAGGCTCTTTCCTTATTCTCTTGCCTCACTCCTACACACATTTTCTGCACTGCCACCTTTCTGTTGTGCTATTTTGTGACATAATATTTTCAGAGAAAAAAATTACTTATGTGCAGATACTAAGTGACATTAGTTTATCTCCAACTAGGCAACGTCACTGCAGCAAAAGCCACCATTAACCTAAACCCAATAATAAGTCCAGCTCACATAAAATAACATGTCCACTTCACTAATCACGTGCTTCTCCGTGGTAACTACCTGGCCTTCCTGGGTAAGCATGTGTGATTCAAGCACACAATTGGCAGTCCTGCCCCTGCTTGATTGACCTAGTTTACTGGAAGTTCTGCAGCCTGAATTTGAAATGCTCCTGGTAAAATAAAATTTCAAATGTAAGTATCAATTAAGATGCCTTTTCAATGTATGTACTTTAATATTGGTGAACGAAAGTGTTTTTTGGAGTCAGAAATAGCACTGGTAAAATGAGTACAAATGAGTCCTGTATTCTCGAAACAGTAATGTGAGAAGGACACATGGGCACACATTTTAAATTCACTTTAGTACTTGAAGAGAATATGAGGTCTGTTGCTTAGGTGGAGGTCCGACTAGACTATCTCATCTACCTCATACAGAGTCGAGGTTTCAAAACCCAGCACCAGCTCTACTACCTTATCCCCAACACAGAAAGCCTTCTCTTTCCTCCTTTGGCCTCTTTCTTCCCTACTTGCATCTTTGCAATTGATTTCCAGCTTTCATTCCACCTTCCCTCTCTTATTTTATCTAATCTTACCCTGTAACTGACAATTAACAACATATGATTTAAAATTTTAAATTTAAAACTGCTTTGATGTGGTAAGACAGATAATCGGTCTTCTCTGGAAAACTTTAAACAAGGGTCATGATTTGCGTCAGACTAGCATAGCTGTTAGTTATGCAAAATTACTCACTGATACTAAGAAAAAACTTTTTTAGCAGTTTTGACCTTTATAAAGCAATAGGTTCAAGAAAAATCCAGCTGAGACCTCAACTTCTAATCCACTCTGCTGTGACATTTGCATTTTATAGTGGCATCTATAATATTTCACACTTTTTCTATTTATTTCAAAATAGCATTTTAGTCGTAAATACCATTTCTGCCCATCTCTTTGGTATGAGAAAATTTCCATAAGAATTGAAAATATTAAATTGCTGTTTGGCACATCCTCTTCTATTATGAAGTCCTCCAGGATTTTAGAGTAAGTCTGAGAAAAATATCACAATTTGTATTGAAATACGGAACTACAAGAAGGAAACAGTATCTGCTGAGGATATTATTTATGTGCAAAAGATATCACTTCTTTTGTTTCCTTTTATATACTAATATATGTATTACATACATATATACATATTCACATACATAAAAATTCAAATAAACTCATATATAATATATATGCGGTCAGTTTTTAGTCAAACTAAAAATATTTCAAAAAAATTTAAATGTTAAGGACTGATTCATATTGTACAAATAATGAAGTAATAGAAAGAAGAAATGGTATAGATTTTTGATGAGATTTATCCTCTTGTAATGTAATCTTTCAGGTTCAGGAACTTTTAGAAAACCTCTTTTGCTGTTGTTTGTTGTAAATGGTGCTGTCTGAAAAGTTTTAAGCGACACTTGTCAGACTAGAAGACCCTACCAGTTTGAATGCCTGACCACCAAGATACAACTGGGAAAGGCTGATGTAAGGCGCCCGCCATAAACACACCTTCCCGTGTCAGTTTCTAGGACTGCCCTTGTACATTTGGACTCTAGCCTTGATGTAGACAACTGAAGTTGCTGAAGTACCATAAAATAAAGGGAAAGAGGAGGAAAGTTGGGAACATTCAATGTGTTAATCTGAGGATGCCTCCACTCTGGGCTGATTTACGATCTTTAGCAATATTAAGCTCAGAATGATAATGGCGTTTTCCACAATTTCTAATTCAGAGATATTTTTAAAAATTATTAATCATAGATAAATTTAAAAATGCCCCCAAATATTTTCAATTTTCCCATGATGTCTATTTTTGCCTTCTTTCATAAAGTAGCAAATACAAACTTCTATCCAAAAATAATCAGGTTCTACTGCTTCTCTGGGACCTAAGCAAGAAAGTCTGTGGCCAAATCCATCTCTGCTTCTCTGGCCAACGCTTTCCTGGGTTTACAGTGGCTAGTTGTTTCCTGAAACTCTTTACATCTTATTCACAAGCAATAATTTCTGTGCTGGTATGGACAATTTTTCTAAGTTAAAATTCAAATTGAAGTTCTTTTTCCTAAAAAAATTCAAAAAGTACTGTTAATTAAAAATAACTAAGTAAAATTTTGATTGTTTTTATTATTTTTATCAGTCTGAGATGTTAGTGTTTTAATGGAATGTATTTGATACTTTCCACTATTTTAGCTGAATATAAGTATATACCATATCAAGAACAACTAATTTCACCAGTGGTTAAGAAGTCCCTTTGAAGCCACCTTCCTTCATCTCCCTTCCAAAAACCAGATGAACCAACCATTGAATTTGCTTGAGTAAACCTTTAAGCAATAGTGACTCAGGTGAGGCTGTCCATGCCATGGAGTGGTAGTAGATATCTCTGTTCTTGAGGGTTTGGTGGTGGTATTATTACATTTGGGTTAACTTAAAGAAGTTTCACTGCAGTAAAGCATGATCTTATTGAAAAACTGTCAGTTTTTGCCTGTTTCCTTCTATAGAACACAACAGATGAGATATTAAGCTTTTCATCAGGTCATATCTGGAGCTGTTCCTTTCTCGACTTTTTCAAACTCTCAGGATATATTTTGTCTAATTGTACGAACTCCATTCATTTGCCAAAATAACATTATCATTTATATTTCAGACAGAGCCAAGTTTTAAGATCTCAATACCACTAAATATGCTGTTTTGGAGATGCTTTAATTGCAACAACAACAACAAAAAAGTTCCTAAATATTTTCAGTCTTAAGAAAACCAACATGGGGGAAATGGCAGAATTAAATTTCTAATGCCTTGACTGAAAGTATATATTGGGAGGAAGAGGGAATTCAATTTAATTACAGATGAAGGGAAAGCCCAGAAAAATTTATTACAAAAGAGTATGCAGTCTTAGGCATCAAAAAAACTTTAGTATAAGAATAATCATTCACATTCATTTAGCACTTACCATTTAGTAGACACTGTGCTCTACATCGATTATGATATTTTATCTTCACAACAATTTAGTAACTCAGTGTGATGGTTAATATCATATATCAACTTGAATGGGCCATGGGATGCCTTAGATAGTCAGTTAAACATTATTTCTGGGTGTGTCAGTGAGGGGGGGTTCCAGAAGAGATCAGCATTTGCATTGGTGGACTGAGTAAACCAGATGGCTCTCCCCAGTGTGAGTGGGTACCATGCATGTTGAGGGTCTGAATAGAGCAAAAATATGGAGGAAAGTTGAACGAACTCTGCCTGAATGCTTGTGCTGGGGCACCGATCTGCCCTTGGTGCTTCTGGTTCTCAGGCCTTGAGACTCTGATGGGGAATCTGTATTGGCTTTTTTGCATCCCCAGCTTGCAGATGGCAGATCATGTGAGTTCTGAGCCTCCATAATAGCACAATAGCATGAACCAGTACCTTAAAATAAATTTCACACTCACACGTACATACATGCACTCTCACACAATTGGTTCTATTTCTCTGGAGAACCCTGACTAAAACATTCATATGTAGCTTGATTCTCATTCTATAGATGAGGAAGCTGAAGCTTAGAAATATTAGGTATAGGTCCACAGTGTCTGATTCAAAACTTTTGGGACTAAATGAGCTTCGGAATTCAGAATTTTTATAATTTTACTTTAGAAAGTAATATGATACATGAGGTATAGACTGTTTAACATCACAACAGGGACTAGGACAATACCAGCAGCAAAACACACTCTTCACACTAAGTAGGATTAGTAAAGATTATATAAAGCACATGTCAGCTCAGGAGGGGTAGGGTATTGTAGCCAAAAAATTACAAAGTCACTGGGATTTTAGAGTTCTGTGGATTGAGGAATTATGGATCTATCACTGCTTGAAGTCATATTCCTGGTCATTGGCTGATCTGAGTCTTGAACACCATCAAGCTGATTTCTCAGCCCATGTACTTGCCACTACACCACTTTCAGTGGTTTCAAGGAAGAAGTACACAAGGTCCAAAGTGGAGTAACTCTCACAGCGCCCATCACAGAGGACCTGGAATTCAAACGCATATTTGCCCAACCCCCAAATATTGCCTCTACTCTCAGATTTTTATTTTCATTTCTTTGTATGTTAGTTGATACCTTGCCTCAGTTTTGAGGAACCTTATTATCCTGGTTGGTTGCCTGTAAATAAGAATTATTATTCATGGCACTATCCTTCTGCCCTCAGATTTCTCCAGGACAATGCACAGAATGCATTTTTGCCAACACAACCAGAATGTTATATTAGAGTATTATATGAATGTGAAATAAAACTTCCTGTAGTCAATTGTATTTTTCGAAATAAATTAAAGAACAAAATTTGAAATTGTGTTATATCCACTCATATTTGAATACATAAATTACTTTCATTCACTTAATTTTGTTATATACAAGATTCTGATTATTAAGCAGTATCGATCAAAAATAAGTCTATAAAGTGACTAAATTAATTAGAAATAGCACACATCCTAGAAGTCAGCAAGTAACATTAAAAAAAAATTTTCTACCATGACTACAAAATTATTTGCTGTAGTCACATATCACTTAGGATGAAGCAACTTTGCCATATAATACAATAGAAATTGAGATGGACCAAAAGTTAGAAAACTTAGAATCCATTTGTGGTTCAAAACTTATGTATCATGTGACTTCATGCATATCATTTATTTTCTCTCTAGTTTTCCTGTCTATAGAAAACAAACTATCAACACTAGGATTGTAAGGTATTCACATTGCATACGGAAGCTAAAATTATTTTAAAATTTTATAATACCATACAACATCAGTATCTTTTATTAGAATTTTATTCCTTATTATAAGAAATATAGTAAATGTATTCAAGTAGAAGAATTTTGTAACTGCTTTTGAAATTAGAATAAGTGTATCTGCATTAGAAAATGGTCAGCATCATTTAAAAAACATTAGGATAGAATGAAAAGGCCACAGTCACCAACTTCAGACATATTTATTCATAAGTAAAGAAAATATGTTTGGCTTGTTTGCCTAGAAAGTAAAATAGCAATGGCAACATTATTATGGTAACATACAAGTTTGCATTCTACCTTAATCTTGCATGAACACATTTTAAGCTTTTTCTTCAAAATCAGAATAAGAAAAGGTTTGGATATTTCACTTTTATCATAACATGTCCCCACAATGAGTTTTCCGTTTAAACTAAGACTTAAAAGCTCCCAAAGAGCCTAGTAATAATCAATGTCATATATATAAATAAAATGCAGTTTTATTAAAAACTGCCATACTCTAATTTTGAAAGAAACTTCTTTTGTGGTAGATCAAGAAAATTACCAAGTAAAGCTATGTGCTATATTTTCTTACTAATAACAAATGGAAGAAATGTTGGCAGATCATATATATCTATTACTGGTAGTGCATTGCGCTGGTTGCATAATCCACATGATTACATTAAATCATCACAACACACTTCATGAGCATTATTAGCACCACTTTATAGAGGCTTAAAGAGAAGAAATGCCCCAATGAGATTACATAGCCATTCTGAGGAGGGGCTGGGATTCCAACCCTGATAGATCAGGCTCCAAATCTTAATTTCTTTGCATTCTGCTACAGTTTATATTTTTGTGTTTTTCTTGTTATTAACAGTAAGATCCTTTCCTTCAAAGGGGTTGAAAAATTTAGGGATATCTAAATCTTCTAAGAATTTTGGTAATTTTAATGCCTCATCTATGTAGATTACATAAGATATCAAAATATTGTAAGAGATATCCAGGAAAGTATATATTTCTTTCCTCATAGAAAAATTGTGGGAACATTCTGTTTAACAACAATTAATATAGAAACATGGGAAAATGTACCAAACGAACGAAAATAAAAGCAGCATACATCTTTTTCAATAATCTTAACTTCCTTCGTTTCTCCTTTTTGGGGCTGGAAAAAAGTAAATACTATCTCCAAGTAATATGTTCAAGGGAAATGCATATGTATTTACCAAGAACAAAGTAGTAAACATTGTCTCCATGGGTTGCCAGAAATTACTTATTTCACAGCAACTGTATTGCACTCAGAGTTGCCTCATTTCTACTAAATGAACAATAAAATGGTACTTCTAAAAAGAATGTCTGGAGCTTGAGCAATAACTGTAAAATTAAGGAGACGTCAGTGAGACCAGATGTTTGTAATTACATCTAAACTGCTGTGATGGCATTGAAAAATTGGCTGAGAAAAGGAAATAAAACCTGAAGCTGATCAATAAGGAGGAGATTACTTCTCATACCGTCCCAAGTGAACTTTTTGGCAGATCATTTCCATAAATTACATTGATCTTCAAAAAAGCATTTAGAACATATTAGATGGGTGAAATAATACCTTAGTGTGATTTTTTTTTAAATCTATGCAAGACAGTGCTTCACACCTTAGTGTGATTTTTAAAAATAGCATGTGGTTCAACTAAAATTTTTTACCTTCACACATTTTCCCCTCTTGACTGGACACCCCAATAAAACATCCATAATGATACTATTAATAATAATTTCTTATTGGTTAATACTAATTTAAAATTAATTCATAATTTTAATAGAATTTTTACAAATAAATATTTATTCTATATGTACTATGTGTCAAGCTGTGTTCTAAGGAGCATACGTTTATCTAATTCTGACAACATCCAGTTGAGATAAGTAGTGCTGTTATCTTTATTTACAGAGGAGGACACTGAATCTCAGGAGGGCTGAGCAATTTGCCCAAAGTTGCACAGCGTTAAGCATCCGAGCTGGGATCTGAACCCCAGGTCTGGTTTCAAAGCCCACACTCGGTGATCACATGGCACAATCTCCGTGGAAGGTTACTGGGCAGCTTCTGCCTGTCAGGCACTTTGCCATACACTATCTATATAGTTTCACTTCATCCTCCCAGCAATCCTCCCAATATCTATGATGATCTTTCCTTCACAGATGAGGAAACTGAGGTTCAGAGGATTTAACTAACCTAGCCGAGGACCACAGCTACTAGGTGATGAATATATACTCTGAGCCAGATATTTCTGACCTCAGTCTTATTCACTGTCTACTCTACCGTGCTTTGGCTTTGTCAGTTACTTTCTCAGCAATTTGACATGAGTTGCATGATATCAAATGCAAGAATATTTTGGAAACACCCATAACATGAAAAGCAATGCTAGATGTGTCCTCCATAATTACAACTCACTCAAAATTACCACAAAATGGTGTCTCCCCAATCTTACCACTATCGACTTTGCTACCCTTCAGCTCTGGATGCTCTCCTGACCGCACAATTTTATATACACCCATCGTGTTTCAGAAAGCACATCATCTTTCTTTGTTGTACAACTGTTTCTATACTATGTCTCTGCTCTTACACGGATGTGAGCCACATTTGTAATCTGTTGCATTGAAGAATATGTTTAATAGGACAGCAGCCAAATAGTATGTACACTCAGTTAAATTAAAAATAAAATTTACCTGTGAATTAGGATTTGGTAGCATTTCTGTTAAGGTATATCTGTTGAAAGCATATTTATATAATATACATTTTTGTCCATGCTTCGTGAATCCTGACAGATAAAAAGGATTCGTGCCCTAACATTCATTTTTAAGATCAAAGCGAATGAATGTTTAGTTGTGGTTAGATAATTCTTTTCTGATCTCTCTTGGTATGACTGAAACAAATCAAATCAAGCATATCATTTTCATATTGCTCTGGCCACCCTTGCCCCCAACCCACCTCTAATCCCTCCCCTACGTCCTAAACACTTCTGTGTCACCCTCTGGAACTGCCACTCCAAAACCTGCAAAGCTTCATGTCCTCTACTTCTCAAAACATTTCTTTTCCCCATATTTTCATTGAATTCTAATTTGTGTCTCAGGACACCAGTCTCTCAAGTGTTCTCAGCAGTCTAGGAACATCCTGGTGGACAAGGGAAATTGCCATTCTGCCGCTCTCCATTAACGCTCCTGCACCGTCACTTCTCTTTTTGAAGCAGACACCGTCACATTTACCACCCTCTCGTTGCAAACAGCTGAAACCCTGCTCACTTCTCTTTCATTGAAGACTCCGGCACCAGGCTCACAGTCTTCTTTTCTGACCCAAACAGTGCTATTTACATGTCTGATGACAACATTCATCTTCATGATCCATCATCACTATGACCTCTTTATCCTCCAGGCTCTTCTCTCTCGTTCCACTTCAGCCATCCACTGCATGGGCACAGCCTGGGCCTGCCGTCGTGTCTGAAGACCACACTCCCAAATCCACCTTTATTATTCAACTACATCTCCTACAACCATTTTTAAAACACACTCGGACTTTCCAATCTTTTGTTCTTTCTACTGTTTCCTGATACATTAGTCTGCTTTCTTTACTTCCCTTCTTATCAAGCTGATAATCTAAGTATTTATTTTTCTGATGTTCCTTCCTCTGTGTTTTTTCAGCTTGGATGGTTGAACCACAGGCCTGAATGAAGCCACTGAATATATGAATTCTGTGTGCCTTACAGAGCAGCAGAACAGAAAGTGTCACAACAGATAAGATTGGTCCTATCATAAACTAATGGTTACCAAATAAAAAATGTCCTAAAATATCTCCTTTATACCTTACTATGTCTCTCTAAAAACACTCTCCAATTCACCACAGCCATTTGAAACTTTAGAATCTCATCGAACCTGTGACACCTTCCAACCTCTCCAAATCCCTCATATTCAGCAGATGATCTTACCTCCTGCTTTACAAAGAAAATAGAAGCTCTCAGGTAGGAATTTCTTCATCTTCTCTCTCCACCCACCATATTCATACACATCATCTTATAAGTCAACTTGCATATGTATCTACACTTTCTGCCATTGCTCCTGTTACAATGGAGTGCCCCTTTGCCTAGATAAAGCCAGCCCTGCAGCCTGGGCTATAGCCTTCATCTCAACCTACACTCTGAAAATCATAAACTGGATGATGCCTTTGCTGAACTGTATATTCCACCTCTTCCTTTCACCTGATTCCTTCCATCATGTTTCAAACAAGCTGTACAATCGAAAAATGAAAACAAACGTAAGTCAATAAATTTTAAAAATACTGATTCTATGTTCCCCTCCAGCTAATGCTCTCTCCTTCACGGCCTAGTTTCTAAAGGAGTTATCTGTATTCACTGCCTCCATTTTCCTACTGCAAGACTATGCCAATCTGGTTTCAATTCATAACTCTCTACTGAAACAGTTCTTTGTAAGGTCAATGCTGATATTTATATCATAAAATCAAAAGATATTTTTTATTCTTCTTACCTGACCTCTCAGCACACTCTATAATGCTGATTCAGTTGTCCTTTTGAAGCACTTTCTTTCATAAACTTCCATGCCACACCCTCTCCTAGAGCTCTCACTCTCCAGCTGCTCCTTCGCTGATTTTAGAGGCCCATCCTTTGCTACTGGGCCTTTTAAATTTGTAATTACCCAGAATTTATTGTAGATTTTCTCATTTTATCCTCTGTCACTGGGAAAATCATTCATGCTCCCAGATTCAATGGCATAAAAATATATATCTCCAACTTTACTCTTCAAGCTGCAAATCATCTACACAAAGTCCAGTGGACATCTTATTTTGGGTATTCAAAAGAACTCAAACTCATAATGGCTAAAATGAATTTTACTGTTTTTCTTACATTCTCCCCAAACTCGCTTCCATACCACTGTCCTTTACATCTAGTAATAGGACCCCGCTCATCAGAGTCTGCGAGTTGGAAAAGCTAGAGAGGTTTTACAGCCTTCTCTCCCTCTCATCCCACATTCAAACCACCACTAAATCTTGCAAGTTGACTTTATAAATTTTGTGTACAAACACTTCTTTCTGTATTCAAACACCATGTCTGTGAATTCTAGTCCATGCTATCTATCATCATCTCTTTCCCAGGACACTGAAATAGCCTATTATACCCACATCTATTCTTGTCTCACTTCGTTCTCTATACTTCAGGCTGAGCTTTTGAAAAAAAAAAAAATGCAAATATAATGTAATCACACCACCTATGCTTTTAAAATCTATTACTGCTCTCAGGATGAAAAGCAAGCTTATTAACCTAGTCTACACTGCCCCTACCTCTCCAGCTTCATCTTGCCCCACACTTGGCCAGCTCACTCTGCTCCAATCTTCCTGGCCCTCTAGGCTTTCACACACACTGTAATCTTTGCTTATAGTATGCATGCCCCGCACACAGAGTCCTGATTCTGGCGCACTCTTCCCTCTCTTCTTTGTTCTAAAGACTCTTACCCTTCAGATCCAACATAAGTGGTCACTTCTTCAAGACAGTCTTATTTTCTAATTATATGCACTTTTAACACAATTACCACTCCTCTGTAGCATCCACTGCAATTTCAATTTTACACTTTGTGTGTGTTGGTTATCTAATGAATTGCTATATCTCCAACTAGACCATGAGGTCAAGGACCACGTATGGCTACTGCCTACTATAGGGTTGGCAATAGTAGATATTTAATATTCTACAGTAAATATTTGTCAAATATTAAAGATAAATATAAATAATTATAATCATTCAGGCTGATAAATTTGTGGAAAGTTAAATCACTGACAATATGAGGAAAATAAAAAAATACTATGGGACAAAAACTTTAAGGTTCAAAGAATTTAAACTAAAAATTAATCATGAAAATTTTGTTAGCAGGATTAGAAAGTGACTGCCTTAGTCAGTTTTTAGGTTCTCTGTAATTTTTCATTTCTTTCCTAATTTCATTTAGAAATGACTATTTCCACAAATCAAGGAAAAGCTCTTCTTTGTAGAACAAAAGACCTTGAAAATGGAAAATTGCAGCTTCAAATTCTAAATCTCTTACTTATAGCCAAGGCCTTGGAAAAAGAGTTTCTCTTTTACTAGGTCAGAAAAGCGAATGACTCAGGTACAATGGCACTTACATGGGAAAACACCATCTATAGCTCTGGAGTCACAAAACACAAGCTCCTTTGGCAAAAGAAAGCACAGAGCAAGTTTTCCTCTGTAACTTCGCTTCTGCCACTGGTAGCAGACGTGCAAGGATATCTGTGGGTTTATGAGACAAGGTAATCAGATAAATTAATAAAAGCATAACTTCGCCTTATTTTTACTGCTTTGCTAAGGCTTCTAATTACTTTTCATTTATCCTGTCATTTTAACCATGACTTTAACTTTGCATTTCTTAGACACACATCATTTGTTGTTTGATCTCTAAGTTGGGAACATGAAGAACTATCATAAGAGCAAACAGACAACCTACAGAATGGGAGAAAATATTGCATGTTACACATCTGATAAAGGGCTGATAACTAGAATCTATATAGAACTCAGTAAAATCAGCAAGAAAAAAATCAACCCTATCGAAAAGTGGGCAAACAACATGAACAGAAAGTTTTCAAAAGAAGATAGACTAATGGCCAAGAAATATATGAAAAAATGCTCAACATCTCTAATCATTGGGGAAATGCAAATCAAAACCACAATGAGATATCACTTATCTCCAGTGAGAATGGCCTTTATCAAAAAGTCCCGAAACAATAAATGTCGGTGTGAATGCAGAGAGATAGGAACACTGATGCACTGCTTGCGGGACTGTAAACTAGTACAATCTCTGTGGAAAGTAATATGGAGATACCTCAAAGAGCTACAAGCAGAACTACCATTTGACCCAGCAATCCCATTACCGGGCATCTGCCCAAAAGAACAAAACACATTCCATAAAAAAGACTTCTGCAACAGAATGTTCATAGCAGCACAATTCACAATTGCAAAGATGTGGAAACAACCCAAGTGCCCATCAATACATGAGTGGATTAATAAAATGTGGTGTATGTATACCATGGAGTACTACCCAGCCACAAAAAACAATGGTGATCTAGCACCTCTTGTATTATCCTGGATAGAGCTGGAACCCATTCTACTAAGCGAAGCATCACAAGAATGGAAAAACAAGCACCACATGTACTCACCATCAAATCGGTATTAACTGATCAACACTTACGTGCACATATAGTAATAACATTCATCGGGAGTTGGGAAGATGGAGGGGGAAGAGGGGATGGGTATATACACACCTAATGGGTGTGGCACACTTGAAGCTCTTGGACACGCTTGAAGCTCTGACTCGGGTGGGGCAAAGGCAATATACATAACCTAAATGTTTGTACCCCCGTAATATAAATAAAAAAAAATTGCTATAAACTACAATAAAAAAGAGACAAATGGATTGCATTCCTTTTCATGAACATTCACTGTATATATTAGATCACAAGATTCATTTATTACAAGGAAGACTCACCCCCTCTCCTTGTTGAGCTTCCATTCTAAAAGTTGCCTACTCCATAATTATTTCTACTCTCTACAACATGCATAAACAACTGGGAAAAATGCAAAAGTAATTATTAAAAAGACCACTGACAATTACATGAATGGTGAAGCAAAAAAAAATAAAAAAGAAAGTTACTAATTTTAAGGCATTTGTTTGAGGTATCAAGGTCACAGATGTCATTGAAAATGTGATTAAAACTCTGACCCCTTCCTCCAGAAAAGTACACTACATATAGAATTTGACATAAAAAGTCAGGTGATTTGTAATGCCCTGGATTCCATACATGGATCTGGCTGGAGAAACACTATTATAAACTGTGGACTATAACAACACAAAATAGTCTTACTTTATTTTGTTTCATCTTGTACCACCTGTACCTACACTATCTTACTTATGAACAGAATTATGGCCTACCAAAATTTAAAGGAGTAAGGGATGGATAAGGAATTTTGTTTGTATTTCCATATAAACTTAAATCTTCAGAAGGATTTTGATGTCTGAAGTTTGTGCCAGAAAAACAACAATTACATTTTAATTGCTCTGTCAGGTGTTTTGTATAGACCATCTCACAGCTATCCAGCAAGGAAGGCATTATTGCCCTCATGTTATAGATGAAAGCAATTTGAGTTCATCAGAGAGTTTAAAACAACTTGGCCTGGATCAGTTGATTTGTGGCAGAATCAAAATCTGCACCCAAATTTAATCAAATCTAAACACCTTGCTCTGTCCACTGCTTGAATTTTATCTAATGAAAGATAGAAAGTATGCATTAGGATATTAGAGATTTAAGAGAGCTCTTACTTTTCTAATTTTATAGCTAAAAGTTTCCTAACCAAACCAAGGTTATTAGCACATACAAACCATTATCATTGAAAGTCTTATCAGTGGTCATTAAATTAGTCTTAGATTAACTGATTTGATAATGTTCCATCCTGGTTTGTCCATTTTATCATTATCACTGCTACATCTTAAATACTAATATTTAATAAGCAGAATGATCAAAAGAAGTAACATTAAAATAAGCTAAAATAAGGTAACCTAAAGGAAACTAATGATAAGTATAATCAAATATTGTAGCACCTTCAGTAAAATTACATTTTGTTTTTCTAAATTTAATAAAACCATAATTATTGTACTTTGAGACAAAAGTACATTTGAGATTACGTTAATTTTAAGATTCAGCAAAAGAAATTGAGAAAAATAAATTATAGTCAGTTTAGAGAATATATTACCTTTTTACAGAAATTTAGAAATTATAAAATCACTTTGTATAACTCAAGTCTTTATTTAAAAGATGAAGGTCCAATATCACACTATCTGGAAGAGTAGGAATAAAACCAAAAATAACTTGAAGGGGTGGAACTACAAAAAAAAAAGCATATGAACAATGATCAAAGTAGACTTAATTAGTGCATATAATCTGTTTTTGATAATTCAAATAAATAATTTGATGCCATTATTCAAAGCTCATATGTATGTTTACTTATTTTAAATTAAGTTTTAAAAATAGCTCCTCCCAGGCCCTGGCAACACCTTGCTATTTTCTGCTCCTATGTGTTTGACTATTTTTGATTCCTCATATAAGAGAGATCACAAAGTATTTGTCTTTCTGTGACTAGTTTATTTCACTTAGCATAACGTCCTTCATGTTCATCCATGTTGTTTCATGTGGCAGGATTTCCTTCTTTTCTTAAAAGGCTGAATAATATTCCATTGTATGTATATATCACACTCTTTATCACTTCATCCTGATGTACAATATTGTGCCTACAGATAAAAATAATGTATTGTGTTCTTAAAAATCTATTAAAAGGGTAGATCTCATATTTTGTGTTCTTAACACAATAACATTTTTTAAATGTATTTCATTTGTATTTATATGTCTTTTTTTGGAGGAAAGGGTTATTTTTCCACTCAGACCAGTCTTTCCCTTTGGGCGATGACATTGTGTATTCTCTTTCTCTACTTCTTTGACCTCTTATTTTTCCTGCTCAGGAACTCTCACAACCAAGGTCTCTGCTGTATGGATCTAGCACTTTTTCCTTTTCAATCATCCCATCAGATCATCATGTGGAGTCAGTGTTGAATTATAAATACGTTCACATTAGGGACTAACTGCATGATTGCTAAAATGAGAAACTGTCCTAAGTTAGGTGTCAAGTGGCTGACACTTTCATTCCTCATAGAGAGCAGTTGTTACTTTAACCTGGAGGCATAACTCTCAAGACAGTGCCGTATTGTTCATTTATGTAACACTTCTCACTTGTAAAGAATTTTACTGTTAAATTAATGAATTATCTTTGAACACTATTTGTCCTTCCCCAACTTACAAAGTATTTCAATCAAAAAATCTTGAACGAATATACTCGTAACTGCCTATATACCTTTTTGTATTTACACAATTATTGATCATTTTAATTAATGATTTCTCACCAAAATTTTTTTTCTTAAGATATGTTTATTCCATTTTGGAATTTCGGTGAAATGACAACATGGATCAGCTATTAGAAATTCATCTTTTACCTCTTCCCACATGAATGTGGGCTTGATCAAAGCTAATTATGTACGGCCATCCATTGAATGTGTTCTTCCATAACCCCCCATCCCTCAGTGAAGAACATGGGAGCGAATTGGCTACTGTCATACAACACATAAGTAATCCATTTTTCATTAAGTTAATGAGGATAGGAAATATTATGCTTGGAGCCCATCCAATGTATCGAACGCCATCAGGCCTTTGATTTGTCATGAAACTTATAGACATCAAATACTGATAAATGGACTAGTTGGCAAATAACATTATTTTTAAAGTCATTAAAAATAACTAATGAAATATTTTATTGTCTAGTTAATTTATATCTATTAATTTACCTAGTTTAATCTATTTCAATTATTATCTAGTATTTACAAATTTTTGTAGTGTATTTTATAATTTTTAGTGTAATCTGACATTGGCGATTTACTTGCCCATTATAGATCCAACAGTTATCAAGATATCCTTGGGGAGTTTAAGTGGCCAGCAAGCATGAATGAAACATTTCTTCTCTCTTTGGTTTAGGAAGAAAATGCACAAAACATAAGCACAATTAATTCTTTTAAAATTTGCTTTTAAAATTTTACTTTTTATAGTAACTCCTGAATCCATACAGTTACTAATTTGAATGCCCTAAAGCTGTACATGAACATCGGTTTTATTTCACTGCAGAATATTCAATTGGTATTTATTAACTTAATAAATATTTATATAGGTTCTAAAGATATGACGTAATAGGCCCTAGGCTACAATGTTTAGCAAAACCAACATACACCCTGCTTCCTAGAGTTCATAGGGGAAACAGACAAAATAAAAGTAAATACACATATTATTTAAGTAATTAGAAAATATGATAAATGCTGTAAGGAAACAAGAGGAGTTGAAGCACAGAAAATAAGGAAGCACTTACTTTCAAGTGATAGAAGGCTGTTATAAAGATAAAACATTTATGCTTAGCTCTGTATATGCATGGATAATTCTGGGAGGGGCCAGGAAGTATATAGGGTTGTCCCCAGAAGAAATAACAATATGATCAAAGGAGGTACAACAGAGAAATAATATTAATAAAGCTGACTTCAGAATGACAATATTGAGATATTTTCCACAATTTCCACAAAGAAAAACTGTTAAGTTTTTGGTTTTCTTAAACTTATCTCTACACAGTTAATGACTATATAATGTTGTTCTACAATCTAAGATTATATAAACCATGTTCCTTATGTATATAGAAGATATGAAATCAGTAATAAAAATATCTTAAAATGCTTACTTTTATCTTAGGCTGAAAATAAGATTTGTAGTGGTTCAGAACTGTTTACTTATAAACCTCTCATATTGATGCTTTATGAATATTTTAGTTGTCTTTCAATCACCAGATTTTTGACCAACATACTGATTTTTTCTCCATTGGATTAGGAGAGTCTTAGGGAAAGAGAACCAGCCATTTCAGGGATTATAGCACATGTCACAATTTTCTAGGAGATTATTCTAATCAATTAAATTATAAAAATAAAAACCTAGGTCAAATAATTTCTTTGAATAGCTAAATTAAATTTCTATTTCAATGGATATGATATACAAATTTGATGAATAGATAAGTTCATCAAAATAGCAGCAAATTATTTCTGACACTGAGTGGAATGTTTCCTGTTTGACTGAAAGGTCTGTTAAGGCAGGCAGCTTCATGTTAATAAAAGCAGACTGCCCCTCTGCCCAGCCCAATGCCTGCCACATGGTTAGCATTCAGCAAAACATGGCTGAATGGAAAAAATCCTTTCCACTCATTATGGCCAATGCAGTTAATCCTGGATATACTCCAAGGACACTTTGTATATTACAGATAATATTCTTAATTCTTTGTACACTATGCCTAAAAAATGAAACTTATTTTGTAATTTTTCAAAATTGGAGTGGAAGAGACTATACAATTAGACACACTGCCAATGAAAATAAGAATATTCTTTTTCTTGACTGGCAACTTTTAAACCAATACAGGTAAGGATGCACAAATCTAAACAAAAGTCAGGTTCCAGTGTAAGTGTGTTCATAGACTCCACGCTACAGATGCCGATTCAGTGGATTTAAGATGAGGCACAAATATGGGTATCTTACCTTACAGCAAACACACACACACACACACACACACACACACACACACACACACACATATCATTATCATCATCATCTCCTTGGTGATTCTGATGTCCATCTCAAAAGAACACTTATGTTTTGGGTTTACTTTTAAAATGTTTCTTGTTTCCTTAATATTAATATTTGCTCTCATTGTAATAGAAGCTTCTTGAATGATACTAGGAGAATGAAATGAAGCATGAGAAACAACTGAGTCTTCATATTCAACTGATTTTCATAATCTGTTTTTATCATTATGACTTCTTTTCTCATTTTTCAATAAAACCTAATGATTCAGTCATTATGGGCTTTTGTCCTGTGGTTATCTTTCTTCTATGCACATGACTTCCAAATAATGTAGGTGAATAGAGGCACATTCAAGGGACTAAAATAGATACCTTTGAGAAACTAAAGTAAAAACACATTCATTGATGTACTTAGAATTCTTTATGGAAGGCAAGTAACAATGATGTCAAAAGAAGAAATAAGGGTGTATTCACATTAAAAAATAGGAAAAATATGTATTCAAGTTTTATACTCACATACACACAGAGCTTCAAAACAACTTAAAAAGAAACTATGTTGGTTGGTAAAGCAACTCATTGTGCACAACAAAACACCATTTAAATTTCTTCCTCAACCCTGAACATTGGATATTCTGGCTGTGTTGTATGTTAGGAGAAAATCATTTAAAAAAATCAAGTGTTAGGGGTTCTAGATCTTTTTTGATGATAAATTAAGTAGAAACACTTAGAACTTTCACAATTTGATTTTCCTGTTAAATGAAAGCAGAGACAGTCTTACTAGGTTCTCGACAGAGTCTAGATGTACCTGTACCTTGGACTGAAGGACAGAAGCACAGGCCTCCAGCCCTGCTCAGGTGGCTCTCTTCAGGTGAACGTGCAGGCGCAGGAGGGGCGCACGGGGGCCAGGAGTTAGGGAAGGGCACCAGGCCAGCCAGGCTGAGCCGCTGACCCAACCCTGTCAGGTCAGGGGTGATGGACATCGCAGCCGGGGCTCCCCAAAGGGCAAGAGAAAGAGCGCTCGAAATAAAGACACATCTTTCCTCAGCATGCTTGTGACCATTAGATGCACACTTTGCCACTCAGTGCTTACATGCTCTGCATTTCCTAAGAACTTATTTTACTCAGAGAAGCTCAAAATGGTTTGGGGAACACCACCATATCTCGAAAATGATTGGATGATGAGAACGTTCCCATCCCTATTCTGCAATATAGAGACACAGAAAGACTACAGGACTTGTTTTAGTTAATTTAAAAATCCAAATTCCAGGTGCTTGACTATCATCTCATAGAACATATTACAGACACCCTGTACCAAGAGCATATTACTGAATTTCCTTTTTTACTTACAAATTTTCATATATGCCAATTTAAGTCACTCACAGAGTAAGAAACTTCAAAATTCAGGAGTTGTCAAACCTCATTACTGCTCTTGCAGCACCACAGAGTGGCCTGTTCTGTAGCTTTCTGGAGAAGTTCATCAGGCCCAGAGTAAAGGGAAGACAGTTGTGGAGACTGCCCTTCCCTGGACTGGATCACATGTGCATCCACATTAAAATAGCAAACTTCCGTTTGTAGACACTGCTTCTCCCGGCACTACTTTTGGCAATGCAAGTGTATATCATGAATTTACTTTTTTCCTCATAGGTCTGTACTGAAGGGAATGTGAACAGCTATGTTTGTGTGTAAACAACTGGACACGTGGCCCCACTGTACCCAGGAGATAAGCCTCTCACCTTTCCCAGAAAATAGGTTTATAACTTGGCCTTGTCTGACTTCCTAAGTTTTTGAAACCAATTTTTCAAATAGCAGATAGATTGTATCAGGCCAGTCCAATTTTGGGGTTTGTTTCTGAAACACACTGTGTATAGCCTGGAGCAATGCTGAAATGTCAGGATTTTGTGGGTAAATTGTTATAAACAATTTACTTGAAGCTTCCAAAAGCTTAACTCAAAATGTTTCAGTATTCCTGGAATGGGATTCACCTCTTTAGCTTTAGCTTTTTGTCTTCTTTACTGTTTGGAGGATACATGCAGACTAGATCAAACAACACTTAGTAAACTTAAAATTTTTATAGATTACCTATGCATATTTCATCTCTTTTTGCTGCTTTCCTTTAAATACATATTAAATATATATTATCATATAAATATATAAATTGCATATATTTTATACATTTTATATATAATTTTATAAATATACATTTATATATAAATTATGGTGCGATCATGGTATATTGATATACCAAGTTGGACTAAAGGAAGAAATTCTCTACTTGAAAAAAGAGAACTCAGAGAGTAGAGGGAAAAAGTATTGTGGCTCTCAGAGGAGCAGCGCAGGAGTGGAGTCAGAAAGACACTGAGAGTGCCGGGGTGGCTACTCAACCTCTATTCCTTCCTCTATTTCCTTCTAGATGCAGAAAGCTAACAGCTGCTTTTCATAGATTTCCTTGTATCTGGGGTTCTAGATGCAAATTACGTCCCATTAATTACACGCTCTCCTGAGATCTAGCAAAGTCAAGATGAGGCCATCTTTCTGTTGCTTGTGTGGCAGTTGCTGCTGGGAATCAGGCTGTAAAAACGTAAAATTCCACAGCAGCAGCACTAAAGCATCTGCTGTCTAGTCCTGTGGACGTTGAGAGGCAGTAGTGACGGTGGAGGTGGGGGCTCTTGCTCCAAGCATGATCCCAGGAATGAGCTCAGACTTAGTACTTTCCTTGGTGGGTTAATGTGTATAGTTCTGGGAGTTTTTCTTCTAAGCAGCTCAGGCCTTAAACTTCTACCGCCCTTCCAATGACTAAATTCCCTTCTTGACTGACTTCCTAGAGGAATTTCTATTTCCTACATGGAACCCTGACTGACAAAAGGAAAAGGGGCCAGATGCCTCTCAACTGAATTTCCCCTTCCTAGAACTAAGAATGTTCCAGGCATTACACCCAAAGGAATTGTTAGGCTATAACAAGTCTAAAGTCTAAGGTTGGGCTATTTACTACATCCAGATCCAAGCAATAGTAAAGGAAAAATAAAAAGCCAAACTGCCAAATCAAAAGTTTCAGGAAAAAGAAAAGGTAATTTATGACAACATTTGAAGATAACAGAAAAGGGTCCAGAGGAACTAGCTAGCCAGTATTCAGCATTTCCACGGTCATTTTTGCAGTGTAAGAGGCAATTCTTTGATGTGGCAGAGCTTAAAATACTTATGGGATTCATAACTAATGATACAGGTCTTGACTGTGAAGGTCCTCATTCATACACCACACTAGCAAGCTTAGGGTTGGTGTCATAGACAGAGCTGAGCCATTAATGGTTTTAGAGCACTGAGTTCCCTTTACATGTTTGAAAGAAAACTTTCAAGCAAAGTTCAAAACAGATTAGAATCCGTAAAATTTGGAAATAGAAAGACATATTAGGAGGCTATCATGATGAAGGCATGGACTGAAGTGAGGTCAAATTGAAAAGACATCTGAAGCAGATTTGATAAGAATGGCTAAGGGATTGGAGGTACATAACAGAAAGTGATGTAGTTTCTAATTTGGGAAAGTAGATCAATTATGGTGCTTTGCACAGGGATATTTTGCACAGGGATATCGAATGGGTACAGATTCATAGGTGTAAAGAGCAAATTAGGACTCAGCAATCTAAAAAGCTAGGTTTACATGATCAGTGGTGGTCTTTTTCCTGTGAGTTGTCTAACCCTGAAAAAAATCTCTTAAGACTCAAGCTTCTACTGTTTGTATAATGGAGGTAATAATATCTGTCCTCTGCAACACATGTAATTGACAGGAGTATAAAGTGAGCAATGTGAGGGTGGCATGACAAAGTAAGTTGGTTTTTTTTTTTTTTTTTGAGACAGAGTCTCACTCTCTTGCCTGGGGCGAGTGCCATGGCGTCAGCCTAGCTCACAGCAACCTCAAACTCCTGGGCTCGAGCAATCCTACTGTCTCAGCCTCCCGAGTAGCTGGGACTACAGGCATGCGCCACCATGCCCGGCTAATTTTTTCTGTATATATTTTTAGCTGTCCAATTAATTTCTTTCTATTTTTGGTAGAGGCGGGGTCTCGCTTTTGCTCAGGCTGGTCTCGAACTCCTGAGCTCAGAACGATCTGCCCGCCTCGGCCTCCCAGAGTGCTAGGATTAGTAAGTTGGTTTTGACTGATATTATAACTCATCTGGCAAAACTAGACAGGCCTAGTAAAAACTCCAAAAACTTGAAAAATTAGATTTGGTTTCTTTTGCATAGCTCAGTTTAAAGTTGGATCCAATATATTATTTATTGGTTTTGCCTTGGTGTGGGTGCATTGGGATACTTTTGTATAAAAAAGAGAAAGAAAGAAAAATAGGAGTAATGTGGTGTGGAGCATGCCACTTTATTTAGGAAGACAACTGAATAAAGTGGATGTAATTCAGAGATTACAATGGAAATGGGAACAATTACTGTGGAATAATGTGTTTCAGTTTATTGTGCATACCCTTGTGTAACATCGATCAAAGCTTTTCTGAGACAATTAGAAGAAAGGAGAACACAGTGAACTACAATTTCATCAGCAGGTCCATGTCCACAAATGAGCAACAGGGACAACTGAGAATCCTGTCTTCATTTCCAGCCATCTGACAAGCAAAAAGGCCATAAACATAAGCCATTTTATATGTTGTCTTGTTATATTTTTTAAAATGCAGTTGCAACACGGTTTTGTACTGCACTCCTTTGTTTTCAAGGAGAAAGAGACAATATGTTCTTTACCAAGAATAAAACAAACCAAAAAAATTGTACTTGTAAATCAGCACCTGAGCTAATTTCATGTTTGACACAGAAATAAAAGCATGTAAACAATAACCTTGTTCTACGTACTTCAAAGTTGTAACTTTACAAGAACAGTAGCAGGAATTGGGTCCCTGATAAAAACCTGCCAGATAACCTTACTAATTAAGAAATTATACAGAGTACTCTTTGCCCTTCCAAGTACTTTTGATGATATTTATAACTAAAATAAAACATGCATAATTTATTATGTTTATGCAGTCTCTATAAAGCGTTATGAGAAAATAAAACTGTTTTTCACGTATGGGATCTTAAGTCAATCCCTCTATAGTTATACCTTGTCCTCATAGGCATATATTCAGATCAGCACAGCTTTTTGGATATGTTGACCCATATTATTAGGTCAACATATTATTGTTATTATATGTTATTATAGATGTATATAAATATTTATATTAATTATATTCCTAGGAAATAAATTCCATTATAATCACTGGGATAGCATTTCTATCATCATTTATAGTAAATATATAGGAACAGGTAAGACCACATTTGGGGCTCTTAAAATCCCAAAGTCAGAAATCTTTCTAGACAGGCAGGAAGATGAGTAATGTAACTCATATACAGATTTTAGCCATGTACATCTATATAGAGATGTGTATGTGTGTGTGTGTGTGTGTGTGTGTGTGTGCGTGTGTGTGTGTGTGTGTATAAAACTTGAGAATTTGACATGTATTTTACAAAAGTATATATAAATTATTTATACAAAGATTTAATATATTATAATTAGAAAAATATTCTTTTTCTTTATTATTACCTGGTTTAGAGACAAAGAGAAATTTACTTGAAATATCTTCAAATTCAGTTCTCTGTCTGTAAATGGGGAAAATAATATAACAAAGGGTCCCTTGGAAGCAAAGTAAAAGTGAGCTAGACTTAGGTTAGCACAGTTTCTCCTCGTCTAGGCTGGTGATGGGCAGCATTTGGTCTTAGGCAAGATTGAGCAAAATATGTATTTCTTTTTCTAATGCCAGGAATTAGTGTGAAGCCCTCTGGAATGTTTCCAGTGGTAAGTTTCCATGTCATTGGAAGGAGCTGGCTTTATAAGGATCCATCTTCAGATCTATCTCTATGTGGTAGATGTAATTTATTTTCTGATACAAATTTACTCTTTACCCTGTACTTCAGGGCTTGTTAAAAGATCATCCTGGTTTTTCTGCTGTGAGCAATGAAGTTTCACCTTTGATAAAATAGACAAAGACAAGGAAAGAGAAGGGTTCCCTTGGCCAAAGCTGACAGAGTAGTAGAAGCTGTAGTCTTTAGCAGAGGAAAGCATGTCCCCCAATAAACAGCAAGTGGGCCGTTGGCAGCAAAAGGCACTGAGGCTGCTTGACGATAGGGCTATAACAAAACAATCTGAGAGAATTATTTCTTAGCTCATGTTAATTAGCTCCCTGGAAACTTCACAGAGTAAAATTTGGAGAATTTTACTCACAGGAGAAAAATTTGAGGAGGTCTAATTTTAGGGGACCAAGTTGAAGCAAAAGCCATTCTAATGCAGATTTTAATATTTGCTCTGTATATACTATAGGACTATATTGGAGCAATGAGAATGTATTTTTTGGGGAAAATTAAAAACACCATAATTACAAATATAAGACAATTATCATATGCTTACAGTCACAGGGAAGTTAAATGCCTAACTTAAAGACACACCACTAGGTGGTGGTATTAATAGATTCAGAATGAAAAATACCATTTTCATGGATCCAATTAAAAGCAGCATTAGGAACCAGAAGGGCCGAATTCTAAACTCAGTGTTATTAGAGTTGGTGAAGTCATTCATACATTCTGAGCCTAACTTGTCCATGGTCACACAAGTAGAAAGTGGCACAGCTATGTTCAAATGGAGGTAATCAGACCAAAGAAGCAACTGGCATACAAAAAAAGTAAGATAGTAGACTGAAACACCAATATCAAAAGTGATCATATTAAACTCAAAGTAAACTCAACTAATAAGCAAATTTTTCAGTGTAAATTTTAAAAGTACAATTGATTATAAGCTGCATATAAGAGATACAGGTTAACTATAATGACAGCGAAAAATGAAGGTGTTAACAATGTAAAAAATATATTACAAACAAAAATTAACAAAAAGAAAGTTGATATAGCTAAATTAATGTCAAAATAGATTTTAAGGAAAGAAGCATAATTGTTAATAAAGAAGAGCATTTTATAATAATAAAATAGTACACAAGGAAGATATAAATAAAATTTTATGCAAGTAATAACATAGCTTCAAAATATAAAAAACAAATTGACAAAATTAAAAAGATAAATTTACAATTACAGTGAAAGATATTAACAAAGCTCTCTACAACTGCTAGAACAAACAAACAAACAAACAAACCAGTAAGGACACATTATTTCAAAAACATGATTAAAATAATTTGAACTAATTGATTTATATAAAACACTGTACCTGAAAGCTGTAAAATGCACATTCTTTTCAGGTTTACATGGAAAATTGACCAAAATTACCATTTTATGAGACATACAGCAATCTTAACAAATTTTAAAGGATTAAAATCAGTAAAAAAAATGATAATTAGAAAAATTCTCCAAAGTTTGAAAGCTAAGAAATATAATTCTAATATGAGTTTAAAAACTCTCCATGGAAGTGCTAAACTATTTGGAATCAAATGATAATTAAAAAACTGTAGATTATCTATTTCTTATATAGGTGATATATATAAAGCTACACTTAGATGGAAATTTAGTCTTAAAATGCATACACAGTCAACCTTCAGTATCCAGGAGGGATTGGTTCCAGGACTTCCTGCAGACACCAAAATCTGCAGATACTCAAGTCTCTGCTATAAAATGTCACAGTATTTGTGTATAACTTATGCATATCCTCCTGTATATTTTAAATCATCTTTAGATTACTTATTATAACTAATACAATGCAAATGCTATATAAATTGTTGTTATATGGTATTGTTTCGAGAATAATGACAAGAAAAAAGGCTGTACATGTTCAGTGTAGACAAAATTTTTTTCTACTATTTTGGATTTGTGGTTTGTTAAACACATAGATATAGAACCCATGGATACAGGGGGAAGACTACATTAGAAAACAAGTAATATAAGTCTGTTTCTCAAGAAATTATATAATAAACACCAAATTGAACTCAAGGAGACTATAAGGAAAATAATAAATCAAAAGAACAAAATAATGAAAAACAAATGTACAAAGGCCAAGACAATTGCATTGCATATTTCTAGTTAGTGGCAGATGGTACCAGGACAACTGGATTGTATGGAAAAGAATGAATTTGGATCCCTGCTTCACACCATGCACAAAAATTAACTCCAAATGTATCATAGACCTAAATGTGGGAGTTAAAACCATAAACCTCTTGGTAGAAAACACAGGAGTAAATCTGTGTAACCTTTGGTAAGTCAGCAATTTCATAGATCCAACACTAACAGCACCAGCTATTAAATATAAAAGAGAAGACTGATACGTTGGATATCATCAAGTTGAAAAACTTTTGTGCTTTAAATGACATCATCAATAAAGTGAAAAGACAACCCACAAACTGGGATAAAATACTTGTGAATTTTTTATCTAATAGGGTATTTGTATTAAGAATACAAAAAGCACTCTGACAACTCAGTAATCAAAAGACAGTTGAATAGACAGTTTTCAAAAGACTATATATGGATGGCTGATAAACACATGAAAAGATGCTCACTATTATTAGTCAGTAGGGAAATCAAAATCAAAATCATAATGAGATACCACATTATTTCATAAGGATGGCTCTAATAAGAAAAGACAGACAATAACAAGTGTTGAAAAGAATGTAGAGAAATTGAAACTCTCATACATTCCTAATGGGAATTTAAAATGGTATAGCTGCTATGGAAAACATTTTGGCAGTTCCATAAATTGTTAAACATAATTACCCTAAGATGAATCAATTCTACTCATAACTATCTAACCAAGAAAATTAAAGCATATGTTCATATAAAACTTGCTTTGAATATTCATAGCATCATTATTCATAATAGTTAAGAAGTGAAAACAACCCCAAACTGATGAACAGATAATAAAATGTGGATTATTCATACAATGCAATATTATTAGCAATAAAATGAAGTACTGACACATGATAGCTGATACTACAATACGCATGAACCTCAAAAACATTCTAAGTAAAAGAAGTCGTTCACAAAAGACTACATATTGTATGATTCCGTTTATATGAGATATTCAGAATAGGGAAATCTATAGAGGCAAAGTAGATTAGTAGTTGCCTATGTGGAGGAGACAACTAATGGGTGGGGGTGGAAGAAGGGCTGATGAGAGACTGCTAATGGATACGAGTTTCTTTTGGGGATGCTGAAAATGTTCTAAAATTAGATTATATTGATGGTTGCACAACTCTCAAAATATATTAAAACCATTGAATTGTACACTTTAAATGGACCGACTTAATGGTATGTAAAATATATCTCAATTGAGATATAAAGAAAAAAATCAAATGTACAATAGAGAAAATTGAAAAAGCTTGATGTTTGTTCTTTGGAAAATATTGATCATAACTAGCAAGAAATATCACAAAAAAGAGACTAGGCAAAAACATCCATTTCTGAAAGGAAAAGATGACATCATATAGGCATTAAAAGAATAATATGATAAATTTATGCTAATAAATTTGACAATCTAATCATTTTGATGACACAGAGATAGTTCTAGAAAAATATCAAAACTGATAGGGAAATGAAATCAATTCTGCTTTCCACATTTTTAACATTTGTTGAAATCTTCATACATTTTTATATAATTCTTTCTTTGGGATCTCAAGAAGGAAAAGGGAATGTTTTCAATCCATCCTTATGAAAGGGAGACAGACATTTGTGTAGAAAGGAAAGTGTAAAGCAAATGGCAGATAATTTGAGAGAAATCTTAATACTTCTAATCTAATTAGAAGAAAATATCTCTTTGTCTTTGAATAGAAGCATAATCTCACTTATATGGAAACTAAAATGTTACACTAATAAAAGCAGGAAGTAGAATAGTGGTTGCCAGAGACTGGGAAGTGGAGGAGATGGGGAGATGTTGATCAGTTCAAAGATTCAGTTCAAAGATTAAGTTTTTCTGGGTGAGTAATTGGTAAGTCTCATGTACAGCATGATGGCGATAGTTAATAATGCTGCAATGTATACTTTCACCACACATACACACACACACACACACACACAGAGTTATAACTATGTGAGTGATGGGTATGTTAATAATTATGGTAATCATTTTACAATGTATATGTGTATGAAAACATCACCTTGTACACCATAAATACATATATACAATTTTTATTTGTCAAATATACCTCAATAAATCCGTGAAGAAAGCATTTGTTTATGGATCAGTGTGGCTTTTTAAAAAAATCTTTGCATTGCATTTATTTTGTGTAGCAAACTCAAGTATTATAGTAATCCAAAGATCAGAAAACATTGCATTAACACTAGGTAAAAGAATGTGTTCTATTAAATGTCTTTCAATTTAAGTATGTCTCTGTAAAAGAATTAATACACAGGGGCTGGGGCGAGGGAGGAATGAGTAGAGCAGAGGATTTTTAGGGGCATGAAACTACTCCGTATGATACTATTGTGATGGAAACATGTCATCATACACTTATCCAAACCCATAAAATATACAACACCAACAGTTAACCCTGATATAAACTACAAAATTTGGAGTGATAATGATGTGTCAATGTAGGTTCATCAGGTATAACAAATGTACCACTCTGGTGGGGGATGTTGATAATTGAGGAGACTATGCCTGTGAACGGGCCAGGGATATGCAGGAAATTTCTGTACCTTCTGCTCAATATTGCTACGAACCTAAAAAATGGCTCTAAAAATGAATTCTGGTGTTTTTTTTGAGGAATTAATACAATCCAGTGGCAGTGGAGCCCAATCATAAGAAAGTACAGAATATATAGTTGATGATATGGTTCCAGGCTTTGATAATATAGTTATGCACACAGCTCTACTAATTTTTACATTTCTTCCCACACAGTGAGAGGCAATAACAACATCAGCAATGTTATGCCCATTGAATAGTGCTAGTTGGTCTAATTTCCCCAGGTAAAATTACTCAACCCATAAAAACAAGACAACCAATTTTTGTTTGCAGCCTCATCGCAATATATGTAATAAAATTTGGTTGGTATGACAATGTGTCTGTTAAAATTGACAACTTGGTGACTGCAGTGTGAAAACTATTTCATTTTTTATCTTTAAAGAATTACTGGAATGTTAAATTAAATTTTATTCCTGTAGGCTGCATCAAACACATAGAAACCAGGTGCCTAAGTTTCCATATCAGCATTTGAGTTGCTGGTTTCTGAATGTGGAATTACAAAGCTGTACTCACGGACTATTTTGCCTAATAATTACAGTTGACAATTACTATGGTTTTATAAAAATAATTTAACGGACCATCAACCAACAGGTGGCTTTTAGCATTTAACCTAAGGAATTTGCTTCAAATGTTGAATATTGTGCTGGATGATATTGTGCTAAAATGTTAAAACAAATTAAGCCTAGATAAGAGAATTAAATAACCTTACCCCATCCTCCAAAAATGTAGTGGATAATTACTAGTATTCATGAGGATACTCAGTCAGCCCTATCAGATCTATTTATCTACCAAATCCTGATGAGTAACCTTGGGCAAGACATTTAACCAAACCTAAGTTTCCTATCTGTGAAATGAGGAACATAATACCTAAATTAGAGGTCTGTCTTGAGAATTATATATCTTTAAAACACACACACACACACACACACACACACACACACACACACACACACACATTAGAGAATATTATGTGTTGGTAATAAGTTTTTAACCAGAATTAAATATGAATCTAAATTAAACTTATTTTTAATAAAGTCAATATTTTTATCTTTTCCTGAGCATATTCTTTGCAGCATGGAAGAATGTCTTAGAGCACTCTTGCTAGTGGAGTAAACTTTGAGAAATTACTTAACCTCTTTCCTCTACAAAATGGGTATTTTGTACATTTCTTACAATGTTGTAGTGAGAATTAAACTAGTTGTTAACATGTCAGGTGCTCATGGCACATAGCATGCATTTGACAAATATCAGCAATATTAGCTTTTATTGTATAACTTTTCCACTCTGTGTTTTGTCAAGTGAGAAAATACAAATACACTGACATGCACTTGTTTCATTCCCAAAGCATGTATTTTGTCACATGAATCCTCTCTGCTGTTCACTGGGAAGACACATTGTTTTGTCGATGGAACCCATCTTCATGTGGCCACTAAATAATTACAAGTGTTGCTACAGGCTACTTATATGAGACTACATATTGAATATTAAAACTGAATAAATTATGCAAAATATTTGGTTAATTCCACTGCCTGTAGAAAATAAAATCTTGTATTAGTTAAGTGTATTTCTCTAACACAATTCCTGAAGATGGTTCTGTTTACTTAATTCCACCAAAGGGGTAATATTTAAAATAAACAGAATAAGTACAGATGTTTAATGTTTACATGACAGCTTATCTAAAATCAAAGAATATAACTTACTCTTCTCTCCTTACCACCACCCCCTGTATATCACCAACTTTACTGGTCTCTAGGGAACATTTGGACACCCCCACACCCTACAGCTAAGTTAGGTCCCCACCTAACTCTTCTAACACCCTCTGTTTACTTCCCATCTTACTCAACCTATTCAATTATTTGTTTTCTTCACCAGATTGCTGAGGATAAGGACTGTGTCTCTTCTTTTCAATACTGCACATTCGTTGCATAGTGTAGTGTTTGGCACGTAACTGACTCTCAATAAAGAGTAGGTAGGGAAAAATTGAAGATATTTTCTAAAGTGGGTGATGACTATGATTGAAATATTTCTGAATGAGAATATATTGAGTCATTTATTTTCTCCGTGATTCATTTACCCCTACGTTGTTCCATGATCACAGACAGTTCCGGAGCCCCAGAATGCAAGTTAATGATGCACAACACTGGATACCAAACAATTCGCTCACTGGGCTGTGCAATCTGTAGTGTTGGTGAATAAGTGACTTAAGAAGCTTGTGTGATGCAGATGGACAATCAGTAGAGTTGATGTGCCAGGTTAAACACCATCATGCTTTATCATGTAACTGTCAGATATTTACATGAACAAAATATTCTCTATGAAGCAGCACAGGGGACTGGAAAGATTTAGGGCTCTGGATCCTACTCTACCACTTTTCTAATATTTTTGGACATTTGTTTTCCTGTCCATATAAGAAGAACAGCAATATCTACTTTTAGAGTTATCATGAAGTTTTGAGATACATGTCTAAATTCTTTGGCATAGAATACGCATTAAAATACTATCATATTATTAATTGTTATGCTTTGAGATAGAAGTTTATTTGAGAACTCCAGTTCATCTATCCCATTTGTCTTTTGAATAAGAAGATTGTTGCACAGAAATACCTCTGGATTCTTCAGTTCTATTCTGACAGGTTCCACTTATTTCTAGTTACAATTTTTATTCTGAGGTAAAACCAAGCTGACTCAACAAATATCAGGTCAATTTGTCCTGCCTTCTCTTTTTTTTATAAAGCATAACAACAGTCCTACAAAATCAAGAACAAAAAAGACATCTGCCATCTGTGTCGTCTGTGTGAATGGGGAGAAAAATGCACCTCAATTCCACACACACACGGGGCCTCTCTGATTTGGATATATGTATACAACTCTGCCCATCGCTCCTGTATGGATAATGAAATTACGATATTTAAAAACCAATGTGTTCTAAACACCATACAGATAGCAGAATTAAACAACTAATAAGAATTAAACATCTTTCTGACGAGCTCACAATTTAGTTTATATCTAAATTAAGCAGATAGACATGACACATTTTGATAAACAACAGCTGTAAACATAATCGAATGACTTTATTCCTTAGAGGAAAAGAGTTCTTCGTGTAAGGAGCATTTTAGATCAATTATTACTATTGTGAATAATCATGTTTTGACATTGTTCAGTAACTATACAATTAAAGTTAATACAATACTTTAAGCTGCACCCACTGCTAATGCAATTTTTCCTCATGGTGTGATGCTTGAAGCATCCGTCTCCCCGTTGTATTCTTCAATTCAATCTGTTTCCATAACAACCATTGAGGTACATTTTTAATGATTTTACTATCTTACAAAAACCAAAGCTCTTAAAAGACATCAGGTCTTTTGCTTACTTTCCCTCATTTGTTTTTGATAGTTATTCTAATAAAAGTTTAGATTTGATTCATTGCCTTTGGCAATACTTAGTAAAGGCTTTGCCATAGTGATTGGAAACTGCAATTGATATGAGATCAAGGAAGAAAGAACTAAAAGGAGGAAAAAAAATGATGAAGAAAACCCCTGAAAACTCTATTGCCCTGATCTGAATTAATTTCAGAATGCATAAAGCATAAAGACCACTGCAAAATACACAACTGGCCCACTTGCTCAGAGACCAAAAGAAATAAGAGGAAGCCTATGGAAAATAAGTCAATAGGCCTACTGAGAAATTTAATATACTCAGCCTCCTCTTTCTATTTATTTTTTGTTTGTTTGTTTTACAAGAGAGGCTATGTTTGTGGGGCAATATTGGTCCATTTGGTATAAGTGGTTGTGTGAGTTCCTTTAGCATTGTAATAGACTAAGAGTGGAAGATGGGAATAATTGGAAAGAATGAGGAGGTCTCTGGTAAATATTAACTGGTAAACGTGATTTCTTTGTAAGGACAACTTCATGTTTCATTGTCATACACATTGGGAAAACCATCTGCAATATTTTAGATTTTTACTGAAGGCAGAATCTTATTACAAAACAACGCAACTTTTAAAGTGATTATTCTAGTTTCTAAAACTTTTACTATGTATTTTGGTCATAGAAACTGATCTTTAAGATTAGTTCTTCCATATTTCAAGGCATATGGCATTTCTAATAAGCAGAAGGAATTTAATATATGAGATATTGCACTTAATAGAGCTTTATAAACAAAAAAAAAAACTCATTTTCACTCACTTCATGCTCTCTGCTGAAGGAACATAATAAGAACTTAATAAAATTTGTGGAATGCATAAACAGCTTGAGCAAAGAGCATGAACCGAGTGAAAGCCAGATTGTTTTTTGCATGATATCCAGGGAATGGCAATGTTCATTAAACCATGAAGAATGGGAGTCTAGAAAAAAAAATCTCAAGTTTAGGGAGTGCTTTCTTCCATATTACACAAATACCCAATGGGCTGGTTTAGCATAAAACAAAGGAAACAATAGAATAGCCTATGAGTAACAGGAAGAACAATAAAAAAGCTGACAATCATAAGATTCCTCAATTAAAATGTACAGTCTATTTACATACTTCTAAATGTCAAAATAAAAGCACATAAATTTCATTCCTGATTTTTCATAAGTTTAATAAGTATGGAACTTTAATTTTTAACTCAACTGTTCTATTATGAAAAAAAGATTATGACAAAATTAAACATGAATATTTTTAGCCGCTTGTTTTATTAATAAATACTTAAGAGACTGTGTAAGAAGGTATTTGGTTCAGTAGTTGAAAATTTGACTTATAAAGCATGTATTATCAGTAAATTATGTTTTTTTTTTTTTTTTGAGACAGAGTCTTACTCCATTGCCTGGGCTAGAGTGTCGTGGCATCAGCCTAGCTCACAACAACCTCAAACTCCTGGGCTCAAGCAATCCTTCTGCCTCAGTCTCCTGAGTAGCTGGGACTACAGGCATGCGCCACCATGCCTGGCTAATTTTTCCTATATATTTTCAGCTGTCCAGCTAATTTCTGTCTATTTTTAGTAGAGATGGGGTCTCGCTCTTGCTCAGGCTGGTCTCAAACTCCTCAGCTCAAAAGATCCTCCCGCCTCGGCCTCTGAGAGTGCTAGGATTACAGGCATGAGCCACCATGCCCATCCTAAATTATGTCTTATTTCTAGAGATAGTTTATAGCAAATTGGAAAAATCTTAGGATTTGAAATTAGACAGAACCCAGGTTGATCAATGTTCCCTTCTTGCTTGCTACTTGGGTAATTATTAATATTTGACCTTTTTGAGTTATTTTCACTTGTATCATGCAAACAACAGTATCAATTTCTCATAATGGGTGTGGTGTATAAATAACCTAGAAACTAGGACACTGGGATCTTTATGATTTGGAGGGAATTACCAAAACTCTTTAACAATCCCTCTATTTCTTTACCTACTTAGCTAGTTAAATCAAATCTGCATTGCGTGCACCTCAGTAGGTTTGTGAGTCATAAAGAAATAATGGAAATAAAGATCGCTTTGAAGTTTTATATATATATATATATATATATATATGTCCGATTACAAATTTTTTTTATTTGAGCTTCATGTATATGTGTTACATTCTTTTCCTAGAAGGCTTTCTTATCTACTTTCTCCTCTTTAGTCTTTTCTAGAACAGCAAGTACCTCCTCCTGGACCATTATACAGAAGGATAGAAAATGTGTTCTGAGCTGATGAAGATATGTTTGGAAGTGGCAAGTTATCTCTACCAAACACATGGAGTGACACTTTTTCTTCTTCTCTACCTAACTATAGTTTATTTATAACCTCAAAAAAAATCATCATTGATTACAGTAGAGTAATTTTCTCTGGAGTCACTAAAATGACATTTTTTAATCTGCCTCTTTTGACTTCCATAGATTTTTTTTCCACTCTAATCCTCATAAAATCTTTCACCTTCTTATTTCTGATTCTTATAATGTCCTTCGCTCCCATTTTAAATTTAATATTGAAACTCTGATTTGATTTAGTAAATTGCTTAAGGGTATAGTCGGTATAAGATGTTTTTGTTTTTGCTTTTAACAAGCAGAATTGTGTTACAATAAGTTTAAAAGAGAGGTTTCTCCTCCGCTGTCATACTAGATGAGATCCTTCCCCCTCTCTTAAGTTACAATGGTAAGGATATTTGCTTAATAAGCATAATGTTCCAAACCCATCAAGGTTCTCATTCATTTTGAAAGATTTTAAGCTCAATAAGCATTTTCTGATTTTAAAAAGCGGGTAATGTGAATTGCCTTATAGATCAAAAAGATCAAAAAGGAAAATCTATTCTTTTCCATCAGGCAGGTTATTGAGAATGTGATGGTGAAAACAGCTATGAAACTGGTCATATTTATGCCAGTCAATGTACAGCAGAGAATAATCTAGCAGACACATGTAATGTTGGATTATAAAGGAAAGATCCTATTTGTTTTTATGCCACACCGTAATGAATTATCTCATTCACAATCTTTGCGTTTAGCCAAATGTGTACAATTCAAATAATGATTTTGTTCTTCCCCCGAACATGAGACACAATAGAGTGGCCCTCTGGATTTAGACTGCTTGAACTGTTGGAATCCCAACTTCACCAGTTATTACTTAAGTCACTTTGTGCAGGTTTATAAATTTCTCTATGCCTCAGTTTCTTTATCTATAAAATGGGGGTAATGATCACACCTACCTGACTGAATTATTGTAAGTATTAAAAATGAAAACTTGTAAAATACTTAGATAATTTCCTGGAATGCAATAATGAGCTATCATCATTACCCTCATCATCTTTGCATGGGGTATAAATGCCCTGGATGACAGAAAAAGAGTAGTAATAATAATAGCTGGGGTATATAAAATGGAAATATAGGACAAATAGGTTATTTCCAAAAGAAGGAATGCATTTGTGATAGAGGCTGGCTAAATGGTCTCAATTTCCCTATTCAGGTTCAATGGGAAGACTGTATTTCTCATCATTCCTATAGATACATTAGTCTGTGTCACTGGTTTCCAGCCAGTGACATAAGGGTCAAAGTGATGCACATCACTTCTAAACCCAACCATATGTCTCTCCATGCTTGCCTACTCACACTCTTTCTCTTCTCTGATAAACTTAGAGACCATATTTTTAAATATAGTAGCAGCATGAGATCCCTGTATTCTTTTTTGGAGAGTCTAATTATCTGTATCAGACTGACTCTGGAGCAAAAGCAAACCTTTATCGTATGAAGTCTTTGAAATTTCTGAGTTTATTTGTTCAGGTTTTTATCCTTAATTTTCTATACTGATTACTAAGCTATTACCTCTCCACACTAAACCCATTCCTTCTACGTTCTACCTCAAGATGCTGGGGCTGGGAGCCTTCAAACCAGATTTCTTCTTTGCCATTAACCTCTTGGTTAAGTTCTGAAAGTGCTAGTGTTAAAGGAAACTAGAAGTCAGGAGGAGAAAGCCCTCTCCTTGTTTATCCTCTGTTTCTCTTAGTGTCATTCCTTCAATGCTTCTTTATGTCAGCAGTGGACATTGGGTCCAGTTTCTAAAAGTTTTTTTTCACACTGTCTGAACTATCTTTATTGCACGATCCCCTCTATCCCCACTAAACATACAAAAACCAGGATGTTCATCCCCTTCAGAAGTGTGGGTCCCAAATCCACAGGGTCCCTCCTCTGAGCTCCTGAGGTACTTCATCAGCTGAGCAGCACTCCTCCTGCGAGGTCGGGACACAGTCCTGAGGACCCTCTGCTCCAACCTCTTAAGTTCTAGCAACTTCAGCCTCCTCCCTTTGTTACTCTTCTGTATGGGTGGTGGTTAGTTCTTGCAGGTATTAAACTTGTATGCTGTTATGACTTTTTAGTCTTCCAATACCAGATTAATATTTTTTCATATTATATTCTTCCTGCTAAAATTACTTGATGTGGTTTCTGTTTTCCTGACTATACCCCAAATTGCATACTATCCAAATATGGAAATTTGTAGGCAAAGCTTGTGCTATTATGACAAAAATCTAAAATACACAGCATTTCTTTAATGGTTGGGCAATGCGTAGCAAGAAAACTGATTTCAGAGGTATTATAGAAAGCCATTTATCTGCATAGTGTTCTTGCAAAACTCTTGGCAAAACTGCTCCTTGAATTAATTTGAGAGGCAGACAGTGGGTATGCAGGGCCAGAAACACTTGAAATAGATTGGAAAACAAAACATTCATAAAGTATGTTAACTATAACTGGCTACATTTGACAAGGTATTAAAAGAGAAACATGACTGGCTAATGTGAAAGCAGATATGTAGAGAAATAAAGAGAATATAGAAGTGTTCAGGGCTTATTGAGCAAAATGGCTGGCTTCTTCTAAAGCCCAAATGGTGGGATATGGCATTGATGAAGGCTTTGAACAGCAAAGGCCCAGTAAAAATTTTCAGTTGAGCAGACAGACTCAGGGAAAATATAAGATGATTCAGAGCCAGTACCCAATAACATTTCTCAGTTGAATAAAGTATCTCTGGACAAAGATCAAGTAAGCTAAGGATGTGGTCCTTCCACCTATTTTTCAGACAGTCTCACAATGAGACAGACATGGGAGAAGAGGAAGTTAAAGGCATCCAAGAAAGAACATTCCCAGGAACATGGACTGCTAGGAAGCAAATAGATTTCAACTCTAGTAAGATCTCAGAGAATTATAGTACTAAAATACCATGATTCCAGGAATATGACCCTTAAATATTGAAGACTTAAAATCACTCTTATCCCTTAAGCTTCCTGAAATAGGAAAAAAAAATGTTTTTTTAAATTTGTATTTATTTATTTATTTAACAATAGGGTTTTGCTTTGTCACCCAGGCTGGAATGCAGTGGTGCAATTATATAGCTTATTGTAACTTCAAACTCCTGGGCTCAAGTGATCCTCTTGCCTCAGCCTCCTGAGTAGCTGGCACTACAGGTGTGTGCCACCCCGCCTGGCTAATTTTTTTTTTAAATTATTTTTTGTAGAGATGGGGTCTCGCTATGTTGCCCAGGCTGGTTTTGAACTCCTGAGCTCAAGTAATCCTCTTGCTTGGGCCTCCCAAAGAGCTGGTATTACAGGTGTGAGCCATCGTGCCTAGCCTCAAACAAGAAAACAATAACTTAAGGCTATACAGCCCTAAATGGGCATTTCGAATGTAGACAAGGAGAATAATGGAAAGGTTAAAGCCTCTAAGAAGGGATATCCAGAAGGTAGAGATAACTATAGATAAGGAAGATGTCCCAGGGAGCTGGTCAGAGCCTATTCAAGGATCCTCTCTGATCTACAGATTGGGCAGACTTTATAATGTCTGTCCAGTAGGATTTCACCTGTGTTGGCCATGTATAATGGATTCTTCCTCTTTCCAAGCTGTTTATTGTGTTTCTATCTTCCCGTTCCTCTCTTTCATATTAGGTTTATGTTGGAAATGGGTTGCAAAATGCAGATAATTTGTTCATGGGTGACTCACTTATTGTCATGATCATTTGACGAGGAAAATGTCTAACTAGATAGAGATCACTGACTTGAGCTGAATCCAGTAACTGAAAGAATTTTGAGCTGTCACTCTTGAAGAGTAATAATACCTTTATTAGTGAATAGAGAATGACATAAATATTTGGTGACCAGAAAGGAGAATTGCAGCAGAGATGGGCTAGATGCACACTAAGTCCATCTCCTTTTCCTAGCCACATAGGAAGGCAACATTTACAAGCCTCCCTTGCAGTTCAGTTGGGGCCATAATCTGGTTTTGGTCAATGGAAGAATGTCTGTCAATTAAAACTGCTCCGTAATGATCCAGGCATGAGGTTCCATGTAGTCTCTTACATTCCCTCAGTGACTAAGAGGCCATGTTCTCATGAAGGCAGCATCAAAAGATGGAAGGAGTCTGAATCTTTAAATCATCATTTGGCAGTGAACTTACAGAAAGAACTGGCCAACACACATTAGACCATAACATGAGACAGAGATATTTTACTTTCTATGTTAAGAAACTGAGATTTGGGGGTTTTATGTGATAGTGTCTAGAAGTTATCCCCCAATACAGCATTAGATTTAATTAATGGATTTAATTAAATTGGTAAATTGTCTTTTTCTTTCTACAAAAACTTGAATAGGAAAAAAATACCATTAAGCAAGTGAGACAATGAAGTGTAATAGAAAAAGTCTTGCTTTGAGAAGCCTGATTATTAGTAACCCTTTTATTATTTACTAGGTAAGTGACACTGGGAAAGTTAATTTCTCTGAGTCACTGTACACATCTGCAAAATGAAGCTATTATTAAGTTATTCAATTATAGGCAGAAACTCAGGACAAAAGTTTGCTTAAGGTTTTTTATGGTATTTGATCAACGATTCTATGAAATAGTAGTTAAACACTAAAACCACTCTAATGAAAGTACAAAAGCAATTTTTTTATTTAAAAATCTTTGGCTATTGCATGATACCTGACAAAGTCCAGCTGTATGTATAAAAATTGTGTAACACATGTTTAAGTGGTGTTAATGCATGCCAAACAGTTTTATTGCAAATGATAACTTATAAAAGATCATTTTAGAGTGAGATGAGACAATGCAGATGGTAATTTCAAAAAGAATCTATTTCCTAGAACTTTGAATAGCTAATAGTGTCACATACATCTCTCCATACTCTCAGCTCTCCCCCTACAAGCTGAGATGATGGAATTTAAGCAGTATTCCCACTCTAATTACTTTATTTTGTCAACTCGAAACCTATTCTTTCAGATAATCTCTCTAGATATCCCCTCACTCATGTTTATTTAGGGTCATTATTGCCATGTAAATACTGTGGTCTCAATGTTTCTGTTCTCCCAAAATTCAGATATTGAAATCCTAACCCCTAAGGGGATGGTATTAGGAGGTGGGGCCTTTGGGAAGTGATTAGGTCATGACGGTGGAGATCTCATGAACGGGATTAGTTTCCTTATAGAATAGGCCCAAGGGAGCTTGATTTCCCCTTCAACCATGTGAGGGCACAGCGAAAAGGCGCCATCCGTGAACCAGAAAAGTGGGCCCTCATAGACAACAAATCTGCCAGCACCTTGATCTTGGACTTTCCAGCCACCAGAACTTGAGAAATAAATTTCTGTTGTTTATAAGCCACCAGAGTTTGTGGCATTTTGTTATAGCAGCCTAAACAGGCTAAGACAGTCACTGAATAAAAATTGTCAAATAAACCAAAAGTAAAAAACTTAAATGATTCTTTGCTTGTATTTAATTATATGTTCAATGGCTAATAAATAAGGCTAAAAGAATATGTGTTCTTATAAAATGGTAAAATAATAATTATTAATAAGATATATCTAATATTAATTTAAAAGTTGGAGATTAAATGGAATTTTTCTTCTTTAAATCAAAATGAAGAATGTTGCAGCCAAATCTAAGCAAAGAACATTTAAAACTCCCTTTGCTAATACATTCTCTTTTCTTAATCACTGGAAAATAATGAGTATCTAAATCCAAGCATTGAAACTCCAAGCAGAAAACAAAACATGAAAGGGTATATTATTGATTTGGTATTCAAATTATTTTTGTAATTGTTTAATTCATAATTTGTTGTGAAAATTATGATTTTAATCCTACTACTCAGACATTTTTAGAAAAAAATGGAACCATACAGAAGGTATGATTCTGATTATTTTTTATCTTCTTTAGATAACTCTAACTTGTTTTTCCTCTACTGAGTCCATTATATAGTATAGAATTCAAGAATATAAATTTCAATTTAAATATTTATTTAAAGTCATTAACATAAGAAAAGAGCAATGCCCAAAGTGACAGAAAGAAAAAGAAATAGTTGTAATTTGAATTAAATTCTAATATCATATGACATTAAGATTTTTAATGTCTATTAATTAAACTGAATCTATACGAACAATACAATACAAATGCAAATACTATTGTAAACAAGAATAACATTTATGTAGAGGGCCATCCCTCTCCCTATTTCCTTAGCGCTCTATTTACATACGAGACATTTTCAGATAAAATAACTTTCCACTCACCAATGTGGAGGTTTGTGAGGCATCAGCCAAATCCCCTGAGATCTCGGGTGTTCGTGTGTTGTTTGGAATTCTGTGAGGGTTACGGGCTATCGCTTCACACCAGCCCAGCATTTTCTCCTTCCTCTTATCCCTTTTCAATTTCTGAAATTCTGAAAATAATTTACATTCCCTGAAACAGGTAGCTTATTTTAGTTGTGTTTTGGAAAATATACATAATTAAAATTAAATCAACAATATAATGTAATACCAATGAAGACTTTTTTTTTAACTAAGGATTATAAGGATCAAAAGAAGAATGTGCCAATTATTAATAATATCCTAGAGTAACAGGGTTACAGTACAATGGAAATAGTATACATCTTTTCAAAGGCCCTGACATCTTTTTTACCTCTCTTTATGACATTTATAGACAATGGGTATTCCTTGTGCCAGGTTCTAAGTGTTGTTTGTAGATATCAGTTTATAACAATAAGTTCTTACCTTGAGAGCTAACAACGGAGTCACTTCCTGATAATACCTACATATTTTAACAACATCTAAAATTTGGCATAGCTTTTCAGTTGAATATCCTACAAAAGCAGAATAAAATGGATACAGGGCAGTAATAAAGTTATTCATTCTAGCAGTGCCATGATTCTCTCTCTCATAAAGTTCTGCCAACTAAAAAAGGAAAATTTTATTGCAAGTATGATAAATTTAGTATATGACATCAATCACCAGTATAATCTACTAAAAAATAATAATTAAAAAAAAAAAACCTCCTCACTATGTCATGAGTAGAAATATTTCCATAGCTCTCTCTAGCTTTCCAAAACTTTCCATTTGGGGGAACGTTTTGTCTCAGAAAAAGTCGTATCAGCAATGACTTTTAACATAATGGAGAAACACGGTTTCCTTTGTAAAGTTTTACAGCCTACTTTTCCACTCCACCACCCTCAGTAATTAGAAATAGTTTATTGCAGGTCTTTAGTTAAATGCATTACACTGTCAATTAAATATCAAAAATAATGTGGAGTAATTATTTTTCACAGCATCCAAAGCAATTAGCAATCTGGTGGTTTATAACATTTCAGGGATTCAAAATTGCACATTTCATAGCACGAAGAAAAGTAACATAAAGAACAGTTGCACTAACAGATTGATGAGTTATTACTCTAAATAACAAAATACTCAAGTTAAGTGCATCTGAGCAATGTAAATAGGGAAGTGATAAAAAAATCTTTTATAAAAATAAGTCTAAGATACTCAATGGAATGGATTTCTTAATAAGACCAGCAATCTATCTAATATAAGTGACTTATTGATTGGAGATACAGAGAAACAATAAGGGGAACTTGAAAACAAGTATTTGAATAAGCAACAAATTGTTAGTGCTTGTTCTTTCAAACACATTGCTTGAGATTTTATGGAAAATTCTTATCTACTTAATATGAAATCTGCATATCCAACTAATTTGCACTCCATAAAAAGTAAATATTTCCACATTCCCAGTATACATTATCTTGGTTACTCATCAGCTTTTAATTGCATTTCTTGAAGTGTACTAAGTGAAAATGAGTATCTTTATTCAAAGGCAAGGAGTGAAATGATACATAATGACCAAAACAATGAATCAAGTATAAACAAATGTTGTACTTCTAAGTCATTTACCACTTATTTTTTTCAATTTTAATTCTATAATTAAATATCATTTTAGTACTTAAATGTTCAATTCATGCATGAATAAAAAGTGTAATAGTGTGGCCCACAAAATTATGATGCCATCAGTATCCATTCTGAGATATTTTTATAAAGGCCAACAACTTCTTATTTCCATCCAGATTCTTTTTGATATGGTGGTGGAAGTAGCTGTGTCACTTCTTCTTCAGGAAACATTAATGCATACATATTTATTAAGCCCCTACTATGTTGTAGTACTGAAGTAGGCATGGAAGAACCATTAAGACAAAGATTATTTTCATTTTTGATATGAGTTGGGTTCAGTGCAGTAATCTACTCTAGAGAATTTTAAAGGCCAAGAACCACTGGGATCTTTCTGATCTCTAATTTTTGGACTTGTAAACTTATCTGGTCAACTCCAAGATGACTGACTATTCCTCCTGATCTTAGATATCTTCCCTGAAGCTGGCTTGTGTAAATCATCTTTCTGAACTATTTTGCTGAACTGTTATTGACAAGTTATCATGACAAAAGCTATTTTGGTTATACCTGCAGAAGTATTATAATAAAACGTCAACTGAATTTTAGTTTTCTAGTGAGTGTAGTAGATACTCTCTTAATTTTAGAATGATTAGCTAGACTAAATATTTCAAAAAGGTAAAATGCATACTTTTTATATAAACAACGTGTTACTAATAATCACTGTACTGACTGTTATAGGAAAGAAAAGCAATGTGATACATGACTATGGACTGGAAAGCTTGTAATTTAACTTGGACATATTCATAGAAATATTTACAAAGAAAGTTGAATGTGTGACACGAGAGAGAGCAATCTAAATACACATCTTCACTTCAGCTTTTTATTACATTAATGCAAAATATATGAGAACATTAAAAAAGCCTATAATGGTTGCATTACTAAATCTGGACATTCATATCACACTGTAAGAGACAAATTTTGTTTAATGACTTGCTCTGTATATTATACATCTGCTGACTTTGTTGGCTGCTTTAGAATTAGAGCATCATCTCCTGGAAAAGTCAATGTTTAAATGACCTTGAAAGAAGTGGCACAGGTGTCAGTGAAAATTGGAAGGGAGAGAGAGGGGATAAAAAAAGAGAGATACATTGCCTACTCCCTAAACTTCCTGTGGGTAAGGAACTGCTATAATTGCCTAATAGCAATATCTTCTTTTCTGTTACCACAAAACACTTAAATTTTGGATCACATTTTGAAGAACTTTTTTTTTTGCATCATTGATGCTAAAGTAGATATTCTGGATTCTAGAAATAGTTTAGGTGAGTTGAGAGAATCGAAGGGTTAAAAATGTTGATTGCTGAGCCTCTGAAGACCAGTCTTCTTCCCACACAGGTCTGAAGTACTCATCATACTCTTAGGTATAAGAATGTACTGTCAGCCAGAAGGATAGGCAAATTATGAGCATTTATAATTAACCCTAAAGCACTTTAAACTGTAAGTATCATCAGTAATATATCAAAATGGGAAAGTGGTCATTAAGCATTCATGTTAATTGCTATCTAACCATTGAACCAAGCTAATATGAGATGCAGCAATGAGCAACTTATATAATGATCACAGGAAATTAAGATTTAACTAAGCTTAATTTTTAATATGCTACTCCAAGCAGATATTTAATTTAATAAATAGGAGCATGGTGCATTCTCTGTGAACTAAATTGACAACGAATTAAAATCAGGGAAAAATGCAAGGCAATTGGGTGTATCTTATGGAGAAATAATTTACTTTTAATTCAGGAAACATTTACTGAATATTTCCTTTGTGCCAGACACTGTGCTTGGAAGTATTGGTACAGAGAGGGAAGAGAGTCAGAGCTTAGCATTAGAAGGGGAAAGAGACAAGTAAGCCAACTTGTAAAGGACAGTGTGACAAGAGCTATGATAGCAGTACATGAGCACTGTAAAAACTGAGAAACGACATTTAACTTAGCATCAGGTGCAGGGGAAGATTGATTTTGGAAGAGGTAAAATTACAAGTTATTCACATGAAAGTTAAGAATTGTTACAGTTTCAAAGGCTTCTGCCACGACAAGCTGTGTTGCACAACCCCAGGGGGCATCATTCACATTGCAATCCACATAAATGGCTCTGCACTCCAAGGGATGCTCTTTATGTTAAACACCACATGCATTGTCCTCCTGGAGTTGTGCAACCAGGAAAAATCAGCACTGATGCTCTGATTTCTCCAATTGAATCTTTTTACCCTCAGCTTATTTTACCCCAAGTCTAATGTAATTTAATTTTCAAAGCAGAAATTTGTTTGCCACAGAACAATGCAGTTTATTGCCTATATTTATCTTTCTACCACCTCAATCATTTCTTCCCTCAAATTTGTCCATTCCATACCATATCCAGTAAAATATAGTTAAGGTCAAGCTAAATAATGCCTTTTTTCATCACATACATGTAAATGTGAAAGTGCCCCCTCATCCTCAAATCTGAGACTCCAGCATGGCCATTGTTTAAGAATTGGAAGAAATTTTTCAGTTGAAAATATTTCAGAGACGTGACTGTGTATTTGCTTAGCTTTCATGTGATGAAGAAATCAATGTCTAAACTACTGGACACCCCACCACCAGAATAGTAACAAAGTTCAATTTCAATTATAAAAAAAGCAACTTACAAAAAAGAAAAGAAAGGCATGGTTAGCAATATTCTTCCCTTCCTCATTAGATTGTATATTTCTGAGAATTAATATTTGTTCCTTGGTAGTGTGTGTGTGTGTGTGTGTGTGTGTGTGTTACAAGAGTTACTTTCTAGATACTCAGAAAACTATAACATACATGCCTACAACTCTCAGCATCTGCTGCTATACACCTCTGAAGTACTTAGACATGGCTATGAATTGTTCTTGAAGATTTGGAATGCCATAGATCACTGAGGAATTTTGGTTGGGGATGAATTTTGCAAGTCTTTAGATCAGATAACCATATTGGTTACATGTCCTGCTATGTGATGGAAATGTGTCCTGGGGGCCTTCCTGATTGCTCTGAGTAGGATGTCGGATTTCTCAAATGGAGGGAGAGATTCATATTCGTATTTTAGGAGGTAGAACAGTAACTGACATAGAGCCCCCAAAATACTTATTGATAATACAATGAATGAGAAGATAAAGAAGTGTTCCACTTTTTCAAACAGCCATAATGTGAGTCATAGTGAAGGTTTAAATTTTTTGATGCTTTCTCTTGGACTGTCTGAAAGATATATTTAGCACATAGTTTTCTTTCAAAAATTATTCATCTACCTTGGAATTCCTTTTTAAAGCACCAATCTTTCTATGAAGTCTGATAAACTACTCTTACCTTGTGAGGTGGCATGGTAGTGAATTAAGAAATGACATAATGAAAGGAGGTAGGGTTCTCGTTCCCTTCTCTGCTGAGACAGTGCAGAGAGAAGCTTTTGAGGAAATAGTCCTGGCAGCAATATAAACTAGAATACTGGAGACCCCTAGGAATAGGAAGAAGGAGTGCCTTCCAGGTAGACAACTTTGGAAAAATTATAACAATACTGACTCCTTCAATCTTAATATGTTAAGGGAAGTGACCCAGCAGAGGGAGTGAAAGTCATACATAAATACGTACACCAAGATGGGGGAATTGGTGCTCTTTAGGGATGAGTAAAAAGCTTCCTATGGGATGGATTATTTTAGCTCAACACTCAGAACATATCTTGGGCCAATCTGCCAGACATAAAAAATTCAAGAGATTCAAGTTTAAGCTCTGACATGTAAAGAATTTAGAAGTCATCACTCCCATCCTTGCAAAAGATAAATCTGAACAAACTGAAAAATCAACAATTTTTCTTGAACCCATTAGAGAACTGAAGTTTCAGAGCAAACCACCATTCCAAAATATGGAGAGATAGGAATACAGAGAATTACAGTCAATTTCATAATACATGGAGAGAAGCTGCTGTGGCCATAGACCAGTGGTCCATACAGTAGTGCCATTGTATACTGGAGGCATAATGTGGATTAGCTTAAGAGTGAGAACTGCCAAGGGGCTGTATTCTTACTGGGCATCCACACTTTCCTGGTTTTGCTGCCAGGCAACTTACCTATATCTCATCAGACTAGCTGAGAAAGATCCCATGGTGGTATTAGCAGGGGGAGGGGAAGAGTTACCATCATGAAATGCCCCCAGAACACTCCTATAAGAAAGAGACTTAACTATCCATGAGAAAAAATCTTAGCAGAGTTTTATTAACCCACATGAACGAAGGGCATTTCTCCTACTCCAGGCCCTTCTAGCCTTCCTGCCTTGCCTAAGGTGGGCAGGGAAGCTAAGAAACACTGGTGAAGGCCACATCCCAGGCACACAGGCTCACTGAAAGATTTAGATTTAATCATAAAATTATAGAATACCTCCCTTTTACTGTACCTCACTACCATACCAACAAAGAAAGCTTCAGGTTAACAGTGAATTATACATGAAAGAACTGTAAGATGATACTCTCTTCGAGGAGGAGAACTTAAGGAGCCCAAAGTCAACAAGATAGACAAACACAGAGCACTAGAAGAATTCTGTAGTAACAGCAAACATTAACACAGCCCAATTTTTAGCTATAATAACACAAAAATTCACATTAAATGTGTATTTACATCATTTTCTATTGCCTGATGCATCACGTTGGGCTTTTAACAACAACAACAACAAAATTACAAGACCTGCTAAAAAGCAGAAAAAAATATAGACTGGAAAGATATAAAAAAGCTTCAGAACCAGACTCAAATATGACACAGATAATAGAATTATAGGTCAGGGAATTTAAAATATCTATGATTAACATGAAAAGGGCTATAATAGAAAAAAGGAGACAACATGCAAGAACAAATGGGTAATGTCAGCAGAGAGAAGGGATCTTCAAGAAAGTATCAAAAAGAAATGCTAGAAATCAAAACCCTGTAACAAAAATGAAGAATTCCTTTGATGGGTTTATTGCTAGGATGGACATATCCAAGAAAAATATCAATGAACTTGAAGACAGAGCAATAGAAATTTTCCAACTAAAATGCTATGAGAACAAAGAATGGAAAAACAAATGCAGAACTTTGAAGAACTGTGGGATAATTAAAAAAGATATAACATATATATAATTGAAATACCAGAAGTAGAAAAATGTGATAATACAGTAGAAGAAATATTTACAGGATACAAAATTAGTATATAAAAGTCAACTACTTTCCTATTTGCCTTTATATCTAAATATCATTGATGAACAACTGGAATTTGATTTTTAAAAATTACCATTTTAATAGAATCAAAAATTATTTAGATATAAATGTTACAAAATTTGTACAGGATTTATATAAAAAACTATAAAATTCTAATTAAAAAATCAAAAAAAATTTAAATAATAGCAAAGATATTCTGTATTTATAGATGGGAAAACCCAATATTGTCAACACATCAATTCTTCCAATTTAAGCTATGGATTTTGTGCAATCTTAATCAAAATCCCAGCAAGACGTTTTGTAGATATTGGCAAACTTATTCTAAATTTTATGTAAAAAGGCAAAATAAGTACACTACTCTAAACAAGACTGAAGGAAAACAAAGGTGGAGGACTCACATTACCCAGTTTCAAAACTTACTATAAAGTTAAAGTAATTGAAACAGTGATATTGGAGAAATAATGAATATCTAAACAATGGAACATAATAGAGAGCTCAGAAATAGGCTTATAAATATACTAAACTCATCTTTGACAAAGGACAAAAGCCAATTCATTGGAAAAAGGATAAGTTTTTCAATAAACGGTTCTGGAACAACTGGATGTAAACATGCAAGAAAATGAATCTAGACACAGACATATCTTTCACAAAAATTAATTCGAAATGAATTATAGACCTAAATGTAAATGCAAAACTGTAAAACTTCTAGAAGAAAACAAAGGAGAAAATGTGGGTGACCCTGGGTTTAGCAATGAGGTGTTAGGTACAACACTAAAATGATCCATGAAAGAAAACATATTGATAAGTTGGAATTTATTAAAACTATAAACTTCTGCTCTGTGAAAAACTCTTAAGAGAATGAAAAGACAAGTCACAGAATTAGAGAAAATATTTGAAAAATGCATATCAGATAAAGAACTCATACCAAAGAACTCTTAAAACTCAACAATAAGAAAACAAACATCCTAATAAAAATAGGCAATGATCTGAACAGATGTCTCAACAAAGAAGATATACATATGATGACTAAACATATGAAAAGATGCTCAACATCATATGTCATTAAGGAATTGAAAATTAACACAATGAGATACTACCAGAACTCTTATCCATTGTTTGTAGAGATACAAAATGGAACAGCCACTTTGGAAAAAATTTTGGAAGTTTCTTATGAAGGTAAACTTAGTCCTTACCAAACAATCCAGAAAAAGGGAGATGAGATGGCTAACTAGAGACATCAGTCACCAGATCATCTCAGAAAGAAGGAAAAGTTTTAGATGGGGGGGAAAAAAAGGGTCAACTATAATTCTGAGGGAAAGGTATTAGAACCTACCAGAGATTCCATGGGAAAAAGTTGTGGAGTAGAACAAGAAGGAGCAATATTTCAGCAGTGATCAACTCCTGAGAAACTTGGAGTCTCATGGAATTGGTAGGTATGAGTGTTTGTTTTTCTTCCCCTCACACCTCTGGTAGCAAGCAGGCTCTCAACAACTGCAGAAGAGCTTACTCTACCTACACAAGCCCAAAAGCTGCTGCCTCCAGCGAACTGGGAGCTTCTTGAAAACAAAGCACCAGGCTACTGGCCCCCTTGGGGTCACTCCCCATCACCACAACCTGAGCCAAGACAGAGGGCACCCCATACTGCTTCTCCACCTATTGTGTGCCTTTGTCCTTCCCAGGGAGCTTCAGCCCTTCAGTTCTCATGTCACTGTTCCCCACATGAAACATTTCCCAACTCCTGCTCAGACTATGCTGGCCACAGCAGGCCAGTAGGTCCTGGGAGATCTGTGTGATCCCAGACCTTGGGCATTCCAGGTGGGTTGCCCTCCAGGGAGAGGGACAAAAAGGGGACCAGAGTGCCAGATCTCCTCCATTCAGACTCTTTTCCTCCCCCTTCCTTTCCCCCACTGACTGCTGCCAAGCACCATGGATCCCCGGACCATTGAGTCAGGGCTCTCAGGAGTGGCCACTTCCCCTCTGTCCATGTGCCCATCACATTGAGGCTTTCATAGAGAGTGGGGCTCATGCCTTTTCTCATAAAGACCTGCAGCAGACCAAAGGGTGCTCAGACTATGAGCTCCCTGCCTGCCAAGCTTCCCTGGTGCTGCCTACCTGGCTTCTCCAGCAGAGCAGGGTATACCCTGAAGCAGAGGGACATTAAACCTGCTTGAGCACTCCACAGGCAACTTGGGACCAGCACATTTCTCCCTGGCATGGTCAGGGATTAAACTTGGGAGACCAGAGGACAGGCCTGCAGGCTGGATTCTATACCCCCAGGACTCAATTCGGCTGCTTGGGGACATGGAAGGAAGATATGTGAACTAATCTTGGGAGGTGTGGGAGCCCACATGGGCAGAACTGAAAGAAGATTGCAGTGTGGGTACAAGCTAGAGTGCACTCATGGAACACCCCTCCCCCAAAGGAAAGCCACCCTCTCAGCCCAGGGTGGGATCTTAGACAGGGAAGCTCCCAGCCCACAGTGACCTTGCTGCTAAGCTCAGCTGGTTTGGGCTGCTGCTTGTGGCCAGACACCAGAAAGAGATTTGTGGGGAAAGGGAGGAGGGAGAAGAGTGAAACCCTCTCCCAACAGCCAGTCTGTGAATCCCAGATGGTTCCATCCCCATGAGCAGATTTTTCTGGCTTGGTGGGGCCACTTCAGCCCCTTTTTGGTGGCTTTCCCCAGAAGCCTGGGAGCAGATCCTAGACCCCTATCAAGACAGCTCTTGTGCTTGCCTTTGTGGAACCTGAGCATAGGCTCATCCAACCCAGCCCCACCCAGCCTCACTCCCCAACTTGCTTCTGCTGTGGTGGAGAATAAGGAGTTCCCTGGGAGCTCCAGGGCCCCACTCACCACTTGGGACATCTAAATGCTCTTCCTGATTGGCTACAGCTGGTCACAGCTCCCAATAAACACTTGTACAGCTAGCTCTTTCCTGCAAGGACCAACTACTGGCAGGGAGGAAAACTTAAACATCCTATTACAGCATTTACTGATTCGGTCATACATGATGTGGCTGAATCTTACCCATAAGCACCACCTACTATGTCAGAGATTAAACCGATTGTCCCAATATAATCCATATTGTCAAGAAGCCCAAAGGCTGGGGAAAGGAAAAGGATTTCAAAGACCTCCGTTTTCCCTTGTCAACAAGAGCTAGGGAATCTGCCCACACACATAGTGTACCACTATGCCAAGATAACCAGCAGTTGAGAAAACCAGCACGCTAAGGATATCTATGACCAAGGCACCCATCCAGAACCTAGACCTCCATCAAAGAACCCACAAGCAAAACCAAAGGTCCTTACCCAACATATGCTACAGACACAACCTTAAGAGTGAGAGGGAGAAAAAGAGCCCATATAAACAAAAGAAAATCCCAAAACAAGAAGCAACAGTTGACCCAGATGAGAAGAAGTCAGTGCAAGAACTACAGAAGTATGAAAAATAAGAGTGAAAGGACACCCTCAAAGCCCCAAAGGAGCACACCAACTCTCTACTAATGGATCTCAACCAAAACAAAAATGCTGAAATGACAAATGAAGAATTCCAAATATGGATTGTAAGGAAGCTCAATGAGATCCAAAATAAAACAGAAAAACTACTCAAAGAAAACAGAGAAATAATTCAGAAAGTGAATGAAAATTTTACTAAAGAGAAATATGTGTTAAAAATAAACAAATAGAACTGGAAATGAAAAATTCATGTAAAGAAATATAAAACATTGGAAAGTTTTAAGAATAGACTAGACCAAGCAGAAGAAAGAAATTCAGAGCTTGAAGACAACTCTTTCAAATTAACCTTGTCAGTCACAAATAAAGAACAAAGAATCAAGAGGAATGAACAAAGTCTATGAGAAATAATGGACTATGTAAAATGACCAAGTTTAAGAATCATAGTTATCCCTGAGGGTGAAGAAAAAAAAGCACAAGGCCTAGAAAGCCTATTTGAAGGAATAAGGGAGGAAAATTTCCCTGGTCTTGCTACAGATTTAGACATCCAGATACAAGAAACTCAATGAACACCTGGGAGATTCATTGCAAAAAAGGAATCACCAAGCCATATAGTTATCAGACTAGCCAAAGTCAACATGAAGGAGGAACTCCTATGAGACATGAAGTGAAAACATCAGGTAACTTACAAAAGAAAACCCATCAAACTAACATCAGATTTCTCAAGAGAAACCTTACAGCCAGAGAGGAAAGGGGTCTTATCTTCAGTCTCCTTAAACAGAATAACTGCCAACCAATAATTTTTGTATCTTGCTAAACTAAGTTTCATAAATAAGGGTGAAATAAAGTTTTTCCCTGATAAGAAAATACTAAGGGAAATTTTCACCACTAGATTTGCCCTACAGGAAATGAACAAAAGTATATTATGCATGCAACAGCACAATAGATGCCAACCAATGTACAAATACCCCAAAGTTATAGATCACAGCTCTTATAAAACAATACCACAGAGGAAAAACAAAACAGGAAGTTATCATCCAACATGGTGAACAGAATAACATTCCACATATCAATAATAACACTCAACACGAGCTTTCTGAATGCCCCCTTAAAGGACATAGACTGGCTGAATGGATGAAGAAACAAAACCCAAGTATTTACTGTCTCTAAGAAATATATCTAAACCACAAGGACTCGTGTGGAATCAAGGTAATGGGATGGAAAAAAATATTCCACACAAACAGGAACAAAAGATGAGCAGGTATAGCCCTTCTCACATGAGATAAAATAGACTTGAAATCAACAATGGTTTTAAAGAAAGACAAAGATGATAATTATATAATAGTAAAAAGAACAATTCAACAAAAAGACATAACAATCCTAAATATATAAGCATTTAAGACAGGAGCTCCCAGTTTCATAAAGCAAATTCTTCTAGATCTAAGCAAAAAGATAAACAGTAGCATCTTAATAGTGGGGGACTTGAACCCTGCACTGACAGAATTGGATAGGTCATTAAAATAGAAAATGAATAAAGAAACACCAAACTTAAAGAGGACCTAAAACAAATGGATCTTCACAGAACATTTCTACTCCAAAACTACTGAATATATATTTTTCTCATTAGCACATGAGAAATTTTCCACAAAACAAGTCTCAGCAAAATCAAAAAAATCACAATAATACCATGTATCTTCTCAGACCACAGTAGAATAAAACTAGAAATTAATTCTAAGACAAACACTCAAATCTATACAAAGTCACAGAAATAAACATCTTGGGGCTGAATGATCCTTGGGTCAAAGATGAAATGAAGATGGAAATCAAAAGATTCCTCAAACTGAACAACGAAAGGGACACAAGTTTTCACACTCTATGGGATACAATAAAAGCAGTCATAAAGGGAACATTCATAGCCTTAAATGCCTGCATCAAAAAGACATAAAGATCACAAATTAACAACCTAATGTAACATCTCACATATCACGGAACTAGAAAAAGAAGAGCAAACCAAACCCAAAGCCAGCAGAAAAAAGGAAATAACAAAGCTCAGAGCAGAATTAAATGAAATGGAAACCAAAAAACAATACAAAGAATCAATGAAATGAAAAGTTGATTCTTTGAAAAAGATTAACAAAATTGATAGACTACCACCAGCCAGATTAACCAGAAATAGGAGAGAAAGGATGCAAATAACCTCAGCCAGAAATGAAAAAGGAGATGTTATAACTGATACTACAGAAATACAAAATAGCATTCATGAATACTATGAAAACCTCTACAGAAACAAACTAGAAAACCTAGAGAAAAAGGATAAATTCTTGGAAACACACAACCTCCCAAGTCTGAATCAGGAAGAAACAGAAACCCTGAGCACACCACTAATAAGCAGCGAAATCAAAGTGGTAATTAAATGTCTCCCAACAGAAAAGATCCCCAAATGAGACGGATTCACAACTGAATTCTACCAGACCTACGAAGAAGAACTGTGTACCTATTCTACAGAAACTATTTAATAATGTCAAGAGGAAGATAATCCTTCCTAACTGATTCTAGGAAGCCAGTATCACCCTGATACCAAACCCAGGAAAGGACACAGCAAAAAAAAGAAAACTACAAACAATAGCCCTTATGAACATAGATGCAAAAATCCTTAACAAAATACTAGCAAACAGAATTCAACAGTACATAAAAAAATAATCCAACATGATCAAGTGGGTTTCATCATAGGGATGCAAGGGAGGTTTAAAATATGCAAATCAATAAACGTGACTCGCCACATAAACAGAACAAAAACAAAGACTCCATGATCATCTCAATAGATGCAGTAAAGCATCTGATAAAATCTAGCACCTTTTCATGATAAAAAACCACAATAAACTAGGTACAGAAGGAACATATCTCAAAATTATAAAAACCATATATAAAAATCCCACAGACAACATCATACTGAATAGGGAAAACTTGAAAGCATTCCCCCAAGAACTAGAAGAAAAAAAGGGTGCCCACTGTCACCATTTCTATTCAACATAGTATTAGAAGTCCTAGCCAGAGCAATCAGGCAAGAGAAAGAAATAAAGGGCATCAAAATTAGGAAAGAGGATGCAAAACTATCTTAGTTTGCTGACACTATGATCTTGTATCTAGAAAACCCTGAAGACTCCACCAAAAGACTCCTGGAATTGATAAATTCAGTCTCAGGTTACAAAATCAACCTATACAAATCAGTAGCATTTCTATATACTAATAACAGTCAAGCAGAAAGTCAAATGAAGGACTCCCAGAACCATTTTAAATAGCTACAAACAAAATAAAATACCTAGGAACATACTTAACAAAGGAGATTAAAGACCTCTACAAGGAGAAGAACAAAACACTGATGAAAGAAATTACAGATGGCACAAACAAATGGAGAAACATCCCCCCCTCATGGATTGGTAGAATCAACATCGTTAAAATGTCTATACTGCCCAAAGTGATTTATTGATTCAATGCAATACCCATCAAGATACCAGCATCATATATCACAGATCTTAGTAAAATAATCCTAAGTCTCATTTGGAACCAAAAAATAGCCTGAATGGCCAAAGCAATCTTAAGCAAAAAGAATAAATCTGGAGGCATCACATTACCTGATTTCAAATTAGACTACAAGGCTATAGTAAATAGCATGGTACTGGAATAAAAGTAGAGACATGGACCAATGGAACAGAATAGAGAACTCAGAAATAAAACCATCTGCCTACAATCAATTGATCTTTGACAAAGTAAACAACAACATACACTGGGGAAAGGAAATCTATTCAGTGAATGGTACTGGAAAAACTAGATAGCAACATGAAGAATAATGAAACAGTATTCATATCTTTCACCACTCACAAAAATTAATTCAAGATGGATAAAAGACTTAGATGTAAGGCATGAAACCATAAAAATTCCAGAAGAAAATGTAGGAAAAACTCTTTTAGACATCAGTCTAGGCAAAGAATTTATGACTAAGACTCCAAAGGCAAATATAGCAACAACAAAAATAAATAAATGGACTTAATTAAATTAAAAAACTTCTGCACAGCAAGGAAATAATCAACAGAGTGAATAGACTACCTACAGAATGGGAGAAAATATTCAAAAACTATACATCTGACAAAGTACTGATATCCAGAATCTACAAAGAACTTAAATCAGCAAAAAACAAACAAACAAACAAACAAACAAACAAACAACTTTATCAGAAATGGGCAAATGACATGAACAGAAATTTTTGAAAGAAGATAGACAAATGGCCAATAAACATATGAAAAAATGCTAAACATCACTAATCATCAAGGAAGTACAAATTATAAGTACAATCAGATACCATCTTACTCCTATCAAAATGGCCATTATTATAATAAAAAGTCAAAAAATAATAGATGCCGAAATGGATGCAGAGGAAAAGAAATGCTTATACACTGTTGGTAGGACTACAAATTATTATGACCTGTATGGAAAACAGTATAGAGATTCCTCAAAGAAATAAATCTAGACCTATAATTTGATCCAGGAATCCCACTGTTGGGTATTTGCCCAATGAAAATGAAGTCATTTTATCAAAAAGACACCTACACTTGAATGTTTATCACAGTGAAATTCTCAATTGCAAAGATGTGGAATCAACCTAAGTTCTCTTCAGTTTATGAGCAGATAAAAAAATGTGGTATAAATATACCATGGAGTACTACTCAGCCATAAAAGGATGAATTAATGCCTTTTGCAACAATTCGGATGGAACTGGGAGCTAGTATCCTAAGTGAAGTAGCTCAGGAATGGAAAAACAAACCCCATATATTCTCATTAATAAGTAGGAGCTAATAGACGAATACACACAGGCAGAAAGCAACATGAAGAACATGAGAAACCAAGAAGGGGGTAGTTGGGATGGTGGGTGTGGGATAAAAACTTACCTGTTGGTTACAGTGAACACTATTCTGGTGATGGGTGCATCAAAAGCCCCAACTTAAGCATAATACAGTATATCCATGTAACAAAAACATTTATGCCCCCTTAATTAATATTTTGAAATTGAATAAAATAGCATGAAAAGAAAAAAAAAAACACAGACAATCCAGCTATGACACTCATAGCTATTTGCCCAACTGATTTTAAAATTTATGTCTTACACAAAACTGCACAGAGATGTTTATAGCAGCTTTATTCATAATCACCCAAAACTGGAAGCAATAAAGGTATCCTTCAATAGGTGAATAAACAAATTGTGATACATTCATGGAATGGCATATTATTCAGAAATTTTAAAAAATGAGCTATCAAGCCATAAAATGTCATGGATGAATATTAAATGCATATTGGTATATTAAAAAAGCCAGACTGAAAAGGACTATTTTCTGTATTATTCCAATTATGTGACATCTGGAAAAAGCAATGCTATAGCAATAATAAATGATCAGTGGTAGGACAGTGAAATATTCTGTATGATGCCTTAATGGTAGATGCATTACACTATGCATTTGTGAGAATCTATAGAATCTCATGGCACAAAGTATAAACCTTAATGTATGAAAATTAAAACATATCATTTAGGAGGTTGAGGATCCCAGGACAAAATGCAGACTATGAAAAATAAAATACAAATATATTACAAATGTATGGAATGGCCTCACTGAAAAGGATGAGGGAAAACATGCTGACCTAAGTACCTTTAGAAATGAGTGGAGTCTATAAAGTTAAAGGCAAAAGATATGGTGCTGCGCTCTGGTTCATAAAATTGTTTCCTACGGAGATATGGGTTAGCCATTCTGGTACTGCTATAAATGTATACTGGAATTGAACAATTATGTAAATGGTTGGCAGATAGAGAGGGCCAGGTTTTTCAATGCTGGAGAGGGAGGTTACAGATAAGCAAGCAGAGAGGCATATGCCGTGTGGTAATGCATCAGAGTTGGAGACTTCAGCATGAACTCATATTTAGCTTAATACAGATACATGTGATTACATATAGAAATGTTTATAAATATGTGTATATACATGAGTTAGTATACACAAGTGTATCTCTGTGCTCTGTCAAGTGACGGGGCCTAGTAGCAACGAATATACCTACTGCACAGACCTTGGTTACTAATACTATTCTTCAGTAAAAGGAAACAGGGCTGCTTGGTTACATGGTTGATTCCAGGTTTAGGGCAGGAAAAACACAACATGAGCCTGGAAAAGCTTGCAGTGCTAGAAAGTAAGGAAAAGCAAAAATTTGAAAGAAACAAAAAACAGGAAACCGAACATGATTTGGGGTACATATCCAAGGGACACAAGAGCCAAACCAAATAGTCCCCAATGGCCACAGCTGGTACAATTTGAGCAAGAAAGGAAAGTAGTAGCAAGATCATAACCCAAAGTATAAGATAAATATCCATGAGTTTATACTGTTATAATGAATGATTGAATAAAGAAATAAATAAAAAAGAATAGACAATCTTTTGTGCAGAATTACAAATAAGTTATATAGATACTCCACTCTCAAAAGCAGAAGGGGAACATAACTTCCCACTCCATTGTACATTGTTTGCAACTTCCTTCCAAAGAGTATGATACGGAAAGATGGAAAAGAAAAATAACTTTACAGTGGAGAAACCTGACAAAACATACCTTAGCCAGGTGACCAAAAGTGATAAGTCACACAGACTTAAGATGCGATAAAATGATAATTTACCTCTGGGATTTCCTTCCAAAAAATCCATAACTCCAGTCTAATTCTCAGAAAAAAAATCAGAAAAATCTCAATTTAGGAGCATTCTACAAAAACCCGACCAATAATTCTCAAAACTGCCCATGTCATCAAAAATAAGGAAAATCTAAGAAACTATCATAGCCAAATATAACCTAATGAGACATGAAGACTAAATGTAATACATCCCGCATGGGATGCTAGAAAAAGGAGATTAGGTAAAAATGAAGAGAATCTGAATAAAGTATAGACCTTAGTCAATAACAATGTATTAGTATTGGTTCACTAATTATAACAAATGTACCATACCAACATAGCATGTTAATAACGGGGAAGACTGGGTGTAGAGTATATGGGAACTCCTTGTATTAGGTTTATATTTTTTCTATAAATATAAAACTGTTCTAAAATAAATATATATATATATTTTAAAAAATGCAATGTAGGTTCTACATTTCAGTTCTGTGGAAATTACATTTTTTTGAATAATGTAATTTTTTCAAAATTACATTATTTCGAAGCAATAACCAATAGAAAAGGATGCATATCCAAAGGCTAATTAATGATTTAATAACTGTAACAAATTGTTCTAAATTATATGGTTAAGGCATTTATTATAGAGAAAGGTTGTCGATAAAGTTAGACATTTTGGCTGGGCACAGTGGCTCACACCTGTAATCCTAGCACTCTGGGAGGCTGAGGCAGGTGGATCGTTTGAGCTCAGGAGTTCGAGACCAGCCTGAGCAAGAGCAAGACCCCGTCTCTACTGAAAATGGAAAGAAATTACTTGGACAACTAAAAATCTATATAGAAAAAATTAGCCGGGCATGGTGGTGCATGCCTGTAGTCCTAGCTACTCGGAAGGCTGAGGCAGTAGGATTGCTTGAGCCCAGGAGTTTGAGGTTGCTGTGAGCTAAGCTGACACCACGGCATGCTAGCCCGGGCAACAGAGCCAGACTCTGTCTCAAAAAAAAAAAAAAAGTTA